>VZTB01012685.1:746908-796161 GCA_013397245.1 Thryothorus ludovicianus
CCCGCGGCAGCCGGCGGGTCCCTGGGAGCGGCGAGCAGGGATGCGGAATGCCGTGGGAGTCCTTTGGCAGCCCCGCGCCCAGAGGTCGGGATGTGTCGGGGTCAGGGGGTTCCCCCCTGCCGCACCCTCCGGGTGTGCGGTGACCGGCTCCGCCGTTGTTCCTGCGGCTTGTGTGCGTGTTGCTTAGCCCGGGGAAATCCGAGACAGGCAGAGAGCGAGATGAAATAAAACTCGCTTTGTAGTTCCACTGCGTCGGTTTCGTGTAGTTTTCCAGAGCAAGTGTCGGGTGAGAAAGAGTTGGACATCTTAAGTAAGAATCAATGGGGCACAGTAGATGACAAGAAAAGGTTATTGCTACTTTTGCAATTCCTATTGAGATTTTTCTTTGATGTCATTAAGCAGAAAATTCAGCACTTTGATTGGAGTTGATAGTAGAGCCAAGCTGAGAGATCCACGAGCTTTAATCTTCACCAGCCAGTAATGGGAATTATTCTTGGTCTGAAAAAGCTGTACTTTTCTCTATGACAAAAAGCTTGATTTTTAGTGGATAGGAATGATGTACCACATACAAAGTTGCTGGATTCTAGGGTAAAACTCAGTGAGCATAATATTAGTTATTTCTTTGCCTGTGTTAGTCAGGAACCTGTCTGCTAAACACAAGTGGGTGCATGCCCTGAGTGAAGGAGTTAATGGTCTTGGGCGCTGTGGAGGCAGGGGTGTTCCCTGAGGAGATGCTGATGCAGGGCACAGACCTCAGGTGACGCTGCACCCATCGGTTGGTGACAAAGGAGAAGGTGAGGGAAGGACAAAGGGAAAGTGGATATTAGTAGTGTGCTGGCCTTGATTGTACAGAATGGCTTTGTGCCCCCTTTGTGGAATTAGGGAGGTGTTAAAATAGCAAGGTACTATTATGACAAATATCTGATACTGCCTACAAGAGCATACAAAGCTAAAGAGAACCAAACGCTTGTGTTTTGCAGAATAAGCTTGGGAGTGTAACCTTGTTTAGCCTTGTTTAGCTGTATTCTGTGCACTGTTAGGGATCTGGCCTCAGGGAGTGGGTGGGGATGGCTGTGTGCTGTGGGGAACCAGGGCTGTCTGGAGGGGGGATGATTGATCACTGAGCCTCTTACCTGTTAGAGCAGAACCAAAGCCTGAAGCAAGAGGAGCCTGTACTCCTTCCTGTTCTTGAAAGAAAGCCACAAGCACCAAAGTTCTCAGCAGTGGCCACTAACTTTGTGCAAATCTACTTTGATTGCCTCTGGCTGGAGTCTCCAGGCATCCTGAGCTGATCAAAATGTTGAATGCCTGTAAATGCACTTTTTGCTAACAGGAGCTTCTGGGGAAGTACATGAATAGCTGTAGGTGTTCTAAAAAATAAAGAAATCAGGGAGACTCAAAATTGCAGAATTAAAGCATGCATTGGACTTGTGCCAGCTCCTCAAATGGGGAGAAAGCCTTGGAAAAGTCGCAAGAAGCCTATAATAATTCTGTGTTCACACAAGGGGCTAAATAACAATGTAGTGAATTGTGGACAAAATGAATGCACTGAGGGGAAGGATGCTGGGGTAACTAGGATGAGATCCTGTAACTGAAAGGTTAATCCTAATCCATATACATGTGAGCTAGAGTTACATGGGCAATAAACTAATAACCTCAACCCCTCTGAAATATTTTTTTCTCCTAAAAACCCTTGAAGCCTGGTTCTTTCAAGTAGTCTGATCTCCCCTTGACATGTTGTGAATCATCAGCCTGGCCAGAACTGCTGGCAGTGCTGCCTGGCCCCCTGAGGAGAGCTTGTGCAAGGTATAAATGCATCTTTTTTCCCTTCTTTCTCCCGTTCAACATCTTAATTTAGTTTCAGGTGTCCCATGTTGCTCTCTTTGTCCCAGGCTCCCTCCCTCTTGGCATGTAACTGCTGTGAAACAAATGTTCGTGCAATGGGGGAATTGAAGGCAGGCCCTCTGCTTTTCCCTGGCATCACAAGCTCTCTCCCTGGCTGACAAGCAAGTGTTGTGAGGCTCCAGGTGTGGGATTTTGGTTGTAGCGGGGTGGTATGTGGTCACTGGGTAGAGTAGATGATGTCTTATGACCTCTATTAATGTGTTCTGGGATTACAGTTATGCCAAGTCACTACTGTAGGATATTTAGGGCATGTATAATGGCAGATGCAGCCCTGTCTTTTACATCAGGCTGATGTATGGGTGCAAGAAGTGTGGAGCCAGCCCAGCTTTCTTGATGTTCTAATGTGTGTGCATGGTATGTGGCTCAGTTTTGACCCAGATATATCTTGTGTCAGTACCCAGCTGTGGGGAAGTGCAGATCTGTTGTTAGCCTGTGGTGTAGCTCTATACTGAGTAAAATGGCAAAGAAAATATTTTCATATCTCAGAATATTTCTTTTGGCCTGGTTCAGTAAGGGAAAGTATGAACTGCCTTTGGAAGTGGATGCCTGTTGGTACGGGTCAGTCCTGCCCTCAGTGCTAAGGCAAGCTGTGCATGTTGAACTTAAATGGCAGTGGCTGCACTCAGTGTGAAGGCTTCTGTCACGTTCTGACAAAATGTGCCATGGTCCTCTATTGCTCACGGGCCTCCTTTCCCTGTCCCCCACAATGGATGACAAGACTGCACATTCCTGGTCTCTTGCTGTTCACACAAAATCTACTTCTGTTCCAAATGTGCTCAGTCCTGTCAAGTTTCATAGTTTGTGCTGAACTTTTTGGCATTGACTGGATGGGTACAATTCCAGTAGTGAGGTCAGCAGCAAAGCTCACGCATATGCAATAGGAATGAAGTGTCATCAGCAGCTGGCTTACAGAACTGGACTTGTCCCCACTGCTCTTGTGGCCATTTGCTGCTGAAAGCTTCATCTGCTGCTGAAATGTGCCCCCCTTCCCAGAGCCTTGGTTCCTGGCTTTGTTGGAATAAGCTGTGATTGCTTGTTTTTTGATTTGGGTTTGTTTTTTTGTTTTGTTTTTGTCAGCCTGTTCTCTGCTTCCCTCTGATGGAAGCTTTTCCTGTTATGCCGCTGTTTAATGAAGAAGCCTCTCTGTTTCTGGAAGATATGTAGAATTGAATTAAATGGATTAGAAGAATATGCAAGAAAAATGTAGATATTGAGGTTTCTGCTTGAAAATATGATACAGCGAAGCCTTCTTTTTCTCTTACTGTTTCTTTCAACTTTTATGATTCTTTCACCTATAGAAACATTGAAGTTTAATCTATTTTCTACAAAGTTAGTGGGATAGGCAGTTACGTGTGAAGTCTTACATCTGGGCTGTTGCAGGAATATACCACAGGGATCAGCAAGTCTCTGATGTGGTAAGAAGATCATGATTTTGCAGGTAATACAGGATTAGCTTTATTCACACTTAATGCAAGAGAGATGATCTGGGACTGTGTCTGTTTGGGAGATTTTTCTGCTTCTAATTTCTGTGGTGGCATTCCTGGCTTGTGTTCAGTAAAGTGCAGGTGAGCATATGGAACATGTGTGTACCTCCCAGTCTTCTCTGAGCAGCAACCAAGGTTGCTTCAGGTATTTAAAGGTCGTTCCCTCTGCTGGGAATGCAGAGACTCCAGTTTGAATCTCACTGTACCTGCCTGATCTGGTTTGCATTGCCGTGTTTGCAGAACACCTTATCAATGATTATAAGCAGTGGGCACTGATTTGTGGCTTGGTGTTTGTGGCAGTGGCACTTGTTGAAATAATGCTGAAAATATTGTGAAATTTTTCTTTAAAACTATTTCCAAATGTACCCTACGTGCCTGGTTCAGCAACCCTTGGCAGCCCAGCTGGGATTTTGGAGCTGATGGTCTCAGTGATGCTCCCATGAGGACTCTGAAGTGGTGTTTGAAAACAAGCAAGGTATTCTCACAGCCTGAGAGGTGGCAGCTATTTGCTTTGTAACCTAAATTTTCCTGGAAGCTTGATGCCAGACATTGTTTCTAGATAATAAATCCCAGCGGGGGCATAGTTTCCGAGGTTATGCTGTTTGTAAGCCCTGTTTATAAGTCTCCCTGCTTCTCTTGGCACATGTGGGTGATAGGGATCACCGTGTCAAGCAGCTTTTCCCCCCGAGGGGCAGTGCAGCAGTGCTGGTGCTGCCCAGCCTCGTGCTGTGCTGCTGGGCATCCCTGAGCTGAGCCATGCTCGTGAGCCCTCTGTTTGGAGAGGGTCTCACTCTGCTTCTGTGGGTGGTACAGGGGGTGGGCTCACATCAGTGGGGCAGAGGGAACAGACAGGGGTACCATGTCATGGAGATTTGGGCTGGACACTGCTTGGCTTCATAAAGGCATGCAGATAGCCAAGGTCCCAGTAGGACTTCAGTGATTCTCTGCTCATCTGGGAGCTCAGAATTTCAGAATTCTTATTGAAACCCACAGTTTGGGGCCATTTTTGGGCAAGGGTTTAATAATGGATGGTTGTAACATATTCTGATATTGTTAAAATTTATTTCTTTCATAAAGTTCCACATTGTTCCTAATGTGCTGTGAAATACTGTGCAGGAGATCTACGAGTGGGCAAGATGAGATGAAGTGGGTGATGAAGGGCAGGAAGCTTCAAGTCCTTTACTGGGGCAAGTTTGATTTCCTGACCCCAACGGCTTAATTCTGCCATCATGTAACTTGTGCAGCTCCTCTGAAGTCCATGAGAAATAAGATTGTGTAAGGTTGCTTTACCAGTCTTTGAGTTGCTGGTGTAATGGACTTCCACATCATTATGGTGAAGCAGTAAAACAACAGTGTAGCTATTAATGGAAGTGAAAAAATTGAAAGCAGCAGTGTTGGGGTGTTGCTGCTCACCTTTGGGCTGGGCTGTGAGCACTCTTTTCCAAGGCTTCATAAACATATAGCTTATAGGAATTTGTTAATGTACCTGTAGCCTTGCAGCTTCAATCTACTTTTATGCTTTTAAATTTTGTAATTGTAGTCTCTTGCTAAATTCACATATATTACATGCATCCACTACCACTAGAATACATGTCAAATGCCTTTTCCCATTTCATGAGCAGTGAAAAGATCTTTCACTGAAGAGAAGTCAGCTCTAGGTAGACTTACACATGTGCCATGGCTTCAAGGTGATCACAGCCACTGTGATTTGGTGACAAATGTTTGCATGTGTTCAGATGTAATGTGATTTTAGGTGTTATTGGTGCTTTCAGAATGAGCTTCTAATCTTCTTCAGTGTTCACATGCACACGTGTTAGAAATACAGTATATGGTCAGGTAAAACAAGAGTTTTCCAATTTTCAAAGCATATGGAAAACCTTTCTAAACCAAACACAAGTGAGTTGTAAGCACACAAACAGCTGTCTAGGCAGAAACTGCAGCAAGACATGTATAGCAGAACTGATACTACTACCGAACTCTGGTTTCATTAAATATTATGTCAGAAGGAAAAAATGAAAAGTATTTGAAATTTAAGCCTGAGTCATGTGGCTGCAAACGTCTGTAGTCTTACAGCCCGGTGTTTTGGCACTGTATAGCTTCAGGATATCTTTCAAGGCATCAGAGTTTTTGCACTCGTTTGCAGCTATGACTTTACAGCAGTCAGGAATCTTTAAAACAAAGCCCCATGATTCCAGGAGGCTCATCTGGCACCACTTAGCTCAGGCAGTTCCTTCTTTTCTACATTATTTATTCTTTGTAGAAAATGAATGGCTCTGGAAAAATGTTAATTTTGGGAAGCATTCTATGACCAAAAGGAAATCAAAATCAGTGAGTGCCTTGTGGAAAGACCCCTGGGAAATGATCTTCAGAGTTCATTTATAGCGTACTACTAGTTTCTGTTTATGAAACTGCCAGCCTTTTTGATGACCAATAAAAAAAATTTAAGCAGTGATTTCATTGAAGAAGGGCAAACTAAAGCATTCAGTCTAAGCAGTTCAGAATTTTAAACACTTGTTTCGGATTTTGTGTGTCCCTGGTGTCATCCAGCCATACAGGACGGTCAGCAGTGGTGTGCCCTGACCTTGCTGTTTCCTCCCAGGCATGGCTGTGTTCTCAGCAGACAAGCCTTGGGCTGGTGCTGAGGTGTTGGGCTGAGTGTCCTCACCCTTACAGCACTAGTGTATTTTTGATGTGGCTCTGTGCAGGCAAGAGGAGAGGCTGATTACCCAGAGACAGGTAAATGTGTAGCTGAAAAGTCTCTTCAAACAATGTTTAATCCTTACAATATATTTTTTTTTTCTTCCCGTAGTGCCTTCATGTATAGCAATTTTATTTATTTACACTTCATGTAATAGCTGGAAAAGCTACAGGTGTAAGTTTTCTGAGCTGTTTCTGAATGAGTGTGTCAGAACTCTTTGACCAAAGATGTTCAATGTAGGTGCTTGTACAAGTGTCCTGAGAAGACCTAATATAACATTTCATGATTTGTTTTTCCTGCTGAAATACTGAAAATATGGAGTGGCAAATATAAATCTTTACATAGAATAAAAAGTTGTGTGTTGCCAGTATTTAATATTCTTTTAATGATGTTGCTTCAACAAAATTCCACATAGCCTCAGACTAAGTTGGTCTCCTTGTGCTGACATCTTGGCAGTTTGGCGACGACTTCTGGAGTGTTGGTCTTTGAAAAACCTCCATAAGTGTTTTCATTGGGACCATTTAAATAAATGTCCCTTTCACAGATTAATGGCTGGTTTTGCTTCCAGGGAATGTGAGCAGGAACATTTCTAGCCTGAGTTGCTGCTGGTGAGTTTTACTGATGGAGCTGTGCTGTGAATGCAGTACTGCTGGGTTTGGGGTGGCACTGGGGCTGTCGGAGTCCTTGCACCATCACCCTTTGAGGCCTTGGGTCTGTGTTATGCCAGACAATTTTCAAATGTCTCCTCGCCTGAAAACATTTTTTCCAGATATATTTGATGGGAGCTGCCAAGAACACTGAGAGAGCAGATAGAAATGTAATTAAGTGTCCTGAAGCTCAGATTTGTGGCCACCTCTTTCTTCCCATGCCAAGCTCCCTCTGGGTTTGAGAGAAGGCTGTTCCATGCATCTCATGTGACACTTGCAGAATGACACTGGAGTGTCTTCAGCTGGCTGTATTCAGACTTTGTTCAGTCTTTTACAGAGTGTTTTACCTGGTGGATTGTGCTCTGTGCAAACTCACCCACTCACTGGGTGTCTGGAGAGGAGAACTGATATTCAGCCTGGTCCCAGTGGTGAAATAACTGCTCTGAAGGTCTTGCAGTGGGATCTGATCCAAACTTCTCTGGGGTCAATACCAATCTTGAGCCTGGTGACTCAAGAGCAGAGCAGGAAACCTGTGCATTGGACTGATGCAGGAGATCCAGAGGGTTTGTATAGTCTCATTTAAAATGAGCTGTGGAGCTTCCTGAGTAATTCTGCTGGCTGGAAGGCAGGTTAAGAGGAGTTTGGGGTTTGTGAGGGGCCAAGGCGTGGTGATGGTGGCAACATCAAATACACCATCTGAACCTGCAAGTTTCTAGCTCTCCTTCCCCTCCCTGAGTTTGGGTGTTGAGGAGTAGGAGGGAGGGTTGGATGCAACATTCCTTCTGTGAATGGCTATGGAGAGAGGCTCTCCAGAACGATTCTCAGCTGCTCTGTGCCTTTCCTGTAGCTGGGGACCAACTTTCCTGCTGTCAGCATTAATCTGTGCTTTCTGAACTGATCAAGGTGACACTGAACTGAAAATGGTAGCTTCTTGGGGAGAGAAATCACCCTTCCCTCCTCCCCTGCCATTCTTCTTAGGAAAAAAAGGGCAAACCAAATTTCTGCTATTATTAATCAAAACTGTCCCATCCAAATTAGTATGCTGAACTTGGTTTCTGCTGTTGTGTTAAGGAATTTTGTCTTTGGTTTTCTAGTACTCCCTTCTTCTGGGGAGAGGAGCACTGGGAGTTGTTTTATGGTGTGCTGGTTGTTCTGGCTTTGGCTGAGCTGGAGAGTGAAAAGACAAGCAGCAAAATTGTTAGAAAAAAAATACATCAGACTTCAAAACCAGGGTTTTAATCCTTTTTCCCCTCATTTGAGGCTATTTATTTAACCAGACCTTTTTCCCAATTTTAGCTTTTCCATATGGCATTTATTATATTTTTTCTGGTTTTTGACCAGAAAAGTATCTTTTGGAACTTAAAAAAACACCAGTTGGCAGCTCCCTGAGCTGCCTGGTTGTCAGGCATAGCATGGACCTCTGTCCCAGCTCGCTGCACAGTGTGTCAGCAGAAGACAGCAGTGAATTTTTTTAATCTTTCAGAAAATTGTCATCTTAAGCATTTTTCTTTTTTCCCTAGTCCATGGGAATTTTCTGTGCCTGACTATAAATTTGAATCAGAAAATGTAGAAGCTTGAATCCTGTGCCAGTGCTTTTAAGAAGGATCCTGTACAGAGCAGATCTGTACAGGCTTCAGTTTTCACAGCTGTGCTCTGTTGTTTGGATTAGAATTAGAAGGAAGGATATTTTGAAAATTTTATGTTGGCCCTCTTGATAGTGTGGCTGAAAGGGTCTATTGAGCTTGGTACTGTGTGTTTAAGAAAATCCTGATAGTAAAGACAGCTTTGGTGCCTCCTGCTTGAACAAACGCCCGGAGGGATGTGCAGTGCTGCTGAAGAGTGCTGGGTGCTTGCTTTTTCTGCTAGGTAACAAAGAAAAAGCCCATCAGTGATTTCTGAGACACCCTGAGGACAAGGCATAGAGACCTTGGGCTGTGTTCAGGTTCACCTTGCTGAGCTGGGCTGCCCTGGGAACTGTGGATTCGTGGCCCTGGCTCCCCCAGTTTGTGCTGTGCTGCTGTTGGCAGAGCTGCCTGTGGGGATACGTGGTTGGGATGATGGGGGAGGTGGAACCCTCTCTGACACATTCTTGGTAATGGAGCTCGGTGCTGAAGGCTGCAGAAGGGATGTTACTTTCTATGAGATTGGACAGTTCACTTTGATAAACGACTGTTAAATCACTCAGATTTATGCATGCAGCCTTATCTGGGTGTGTAGGGATAGGCCTTTGAATCCATTAACTTTTATCTTGCCATTCGAAATGGCAATGTACCTTTTCTGTGGTTTATAAGGAATGTTAGGAAGCATTTGTTTGCAACTGATTTTTGTTTTGATCTGGTGTTTAGAGGCTCTTTTTTCATTAAAGAGCCTGAAGCTTGGTGCTGGAACATGTAACATTTTCAAAGGGCAATGTTTTAATCTGTACCTCTAAAATACAGAGTTGCTATGGAAGGAGGAGTTGGACAATTTCAAAGGTTACAGAAGCACAGGTAGGCCCTGCTGTTGCCTTTTCTCACAGGTGGATGTTGCAATAGTCAGTTTTTTCTTGTAGCTTTTGAGGTCGTGTGTGACTCCTTGCACCTGCCCTTCACAGTCCTGCAGCTTCTGGCTTGGGAGCAGGACACAGAGTTCCCAGGACTAAATCTGCTGTGAAGGTTTGGGACTTTATTTTCCTCAATGACCATCACACACAGAGTTCAGATCCTTTCCTGGGGGGTGTCCAGTGGGAAGCAGGGCTGCCTGGCGTGGGAAATAGCCTTGTCAGAAATGCCAGTCTTGCTGCAGGGTCTGCCAAGGCACAGCTCAGCCTGTCTGGACATTATGGCCAGCCTGGAACCCATCTCTAAATGAATGAGATGACTGCCTTTTGTAATCAAGGGTAGTGAAAAGCCCTGGCACTTTAAGACAGTGAAAAATATTAACTTATTCTAGTAATAAATTCTAGATAGTGCATAATACTTGCTTTCCTGCAGCCGTGGTCCCCCATCCTGCTCACTTTTAAAATGCTGACAAGTTTCAGGCTGCAGAAGTGACGGAGCTCATCTTCCCTAAGGAAAAGTCACATTTGAAGAGATGCTGAGCTGCAAGTGTGAGCTGAAATGAGTCATGGACAGATCAACTGCAAAGAGACATTCAGAGCTGCAGCTTAGGAGTTTCACCCCTGTGTTTGGACAAGCTCTAGAGGTTTTCTGAGCCTGGGACTGTGCTCCAGCAGGCCAGAGCAGGGTCCAGCTGTGTGGGGCAGTGAGGTCTGTGTAGGTTAAGGTATCTATATGTGTTTGTCAGAAAGACAGAATCTAAGGAGGCTTTGGGTGAAGTTAAGTGCTATATAGGGATGTTGAGCTTCTGAGTGCAGGAGGAGCAGGTCATCAGCTGGGGTCTTGAGAGGTCCATGAGCAGCCTGGCATGGCCCAGGAGCCACATGGCAGAAATCTTGCACTGAGATAGCTCACTTCTGATTGGTTTAAATTACTTTCAGAGTGTCTTTATGTTGCTTTTTTCAAGTTGAGTTTTTTATTTCTCTATATCAGAAGTTATTCATGTGCTTACATGATATTTGAAAAATAGCCAGCTGCAGTGGGTGGCACTGACCAGGGAAATGCCCATACCTTGTTTAAGTTTACTGTACTGGTTCTGAAAGTAACAGCATGACCTTTCATTCCTCTGTTATGGTCTGAGGGTGTTCTTACATGGATGTGGAGCTTCCCAAGATAAACAGAGTGAATGTGGTTTGGCATTTAAATCACTAATGTCGTATCAAGCTACAGAGTTTCAGAAGCCATTAATGTCTACAAGAGATGTTATTTTGTTCACTTGAGGATAAACTTTGCCCCTGTCTATATGTGGATTTTGGTTTTGGTCCAAATTCAGATTTTGAGACTGTTGGTATAAGTCTAAGTGCCAATACTAATGCCAGTGGAGTTATCCTATGTTTCTTTTGTTATTACTGAGAAGAAACTTTGTATGCTTTTTGTAAAGTTCAGATTTTGCTTGATTTTTTTTCCTTCTTCCTTTTTTATTTTTTTTAAGAGTGGCTATATGAGACAAGACTTAATGTCTAAGAGAGCTGAATTAAATGTTTCTGTATGACTCTTTTGGAAAGTGTGTGCTGTTGAGGTCATCCTGGCGCAGGCCCTAATGCTGTTTGGATCAGGGGCTGCTCTGTATCCGCCAGAGGAGCGTCTGTCAGTCTGTCACGCAGCGAGCGCACCGCCCGCCGCCTGGGGCTGGGGGCAAAGCTGCTTTCCAGAACGCTTATGGAGGTGTCAATGAGCCTCACAGTCACCCAGTTCCTCCCCTCCGTGGGGGGAGAAAGGCGCTGTGGGCCCCTCACAGAAGGGTTGGGAGCAGGGCTATGGCAGCTGCCTGACAGAGGGCTCGGAGCATCACCAGCCCTGGTGCTCCATGGTGGTCACAGCTGCTCCTGGCACAGCCAGGAGCCTGACACACCTCCCCAGCCTCAGGAAATACTTTCTGTTTTCAGCCAAAACCTGTATTTCTTTTTTGTGGATCCAGTCTGTTTCTGAGCTCTTTTCTTACTTTCACATTTTCTTGTGAAAACACCATGTATTTATTTCTTCAAAGGGGGAGAAATACTCACTTTTTTTTTTTTTCAGCATTTCTCAGGAACAAACAAATGTTTCTTATCCAGCAGCCATCACTACAAAACTAAAGTTCAGAGCAGTCTGCCTCATCCTGGGAAAAGAACATGTTTCCAGCATGTTCTTACTCTCAAATCCATACATGTGCAGTCATATTCTTCCTCATTTCTCAAAAAATCTGTTTTAAATTTTTTTTTTTTCTTAATTTTAAACACTTTTCTGTGAGGTTTTTAAATCTGGTCTCCACTGAGCTCTGTAGCTTGGTGTTTGCTTTAAAATGACCTTACACTGCTCTGCCAGCACCATATGTGACTCCCCATGCTGGTTATAAAGCAATGTAAGTTTGAGAAGTTCTAGAAAACACAGTTAGTTGCTGCTAACTATTGCAAGCTATGCTGCAGAGCCCTCTGTGCAGAGTGATTTTGGATGTGCAACATAGTTTCCAGAAAAGTTAGTCTTTGCAGCATCCCAGTTAGTGAGTCTCATCAGGCTGCAGTAGTTTTATTTAAGAGTTTTATTAAATTCCTTGAACTGGAACTCTCTGGCTAAAGGAGCAGGTAAAGGCTCCCTTGGCAATGCCAGTGCCAAGTGGCACGGATGGACTGGCAGGGAGGGAACAGAGCTGTTGGGAGCTCTCCAGGGAAATTGGGGACTATTTTGTGACAGGAGCAAACTGACACAGCACAATTTGTCCATCTATTGGAGGTGGGGAGGAATGACTTTCAAGCATTTCATCACCTTCTAAATGTAATCCGTTTTTCCAGTAGGAAGGAGATGGTTTCAGTGCCAGCAATGCCAAGGTGACTGGGTTCTGTGTGCTGTGTGGTGACATTCCCCTGGTGAACAGGGCTTCCTGCACCAGATGAACACCCCTTGCTTTGCCTGGGTGATTCACGATACGTGGCATTGTTGTTGCACTCTTTGGCCCTTCTAATTCTTCCTGAGCAGGGGTGTGAACTGGGAACAGAGATGGTAAAGCCCAGCTCTCCAGTGGAACAGGGAGTTGAGCTGGCAGTGCACACCATTCTACAGAAATATGCTGTAATCTCATCCCCTGTAAATTTTCATGTATGCAGTAGTTTATACAGATCCACCCTTGGAATAAGGCTTTGAAAAAGAGTCTGGAGGCAGGTGCCTGCCTGACAGTGCCATGACACTCAGATCTTGATAGATCTGACCAGGAGCTGAGGGGCTCCATAGTGAGAGTTTGTGCCATGAACACTGTGTGGTGACTTGCTGCTGCGGCTGCTTGAAGCCTTACTGCATGCTGCTTAAAGGTCCAGGAAATACTTAATGCTGTTCTGCTTTGTACACCTGGAGGTCAAAAGGGAAAGTGGTTTTCCTAGCTAACCATCATCTCTTGCCAGCTAATTGTAAGTAAAATAAAAAGAGAAAGCATGGGGTCTGGCCAGTGCATAGTAACGTCTGAACCAACAAGTCTAACGTGGTGTTACTCTTCTGACTTGACTTTATTGAACTTCTGTGGGAGTTTGAAGTTTTACCCTGAGAAGCTTATCTTCACTTTCACTGTATAGTTGTTGTTCTTTATGGTTTCATTTGGTTTTTTTGTTTTTCTTTTTCTGAAAACTAGTGGGTTAATATAAAGAATTACTTTGAACAGCAGATGTGGGATGGCTGAAAAGAATAATGGTTGTTGCTACCAGCACTTATATTATAGATACACCATGTAAATTAACAGTAAAGGGTCTAATGAGTAGGATGCTCACTTGCAGGAGTCATATTTACAAAGATCTGGAATATATATCTCCACACCCAGTGTTTGCTGCTGGAGGGATGTGTCCTCGTTTGGACCTGACCGAGGATCTGCAGGGCACTTTGGATGTTGGGGAGGCTGCCCACTCCTGCTGTACAAGTGAGCAGTTTCTTGATTTTCTTCCTTGTTTTGCCCTCTTCTCCTAGAGCAGCCAGGCCTTGGATGCTGCGTGTCCATTTGCAGAGATGCTGTACAGACAAAGGCTCCTTGCCTGAGGAGCTGAAGAGTTACAAGAGGGGCAAAATTATTTCAGTTTTCAACATCCATGATTCAATTAACATCTTCTTAACCTTGTGTTAATGCCTAACAGCACGTGGTGACTAATATAAATATTTATTCTTGGTATGCAGCTAGCAGATATGTGGTGGGATTAATGCTGAATTGTTAGTACCCAGTTTAAGTAAAATCAGTTTTTTGACACTGCTTCCTTTTGTGTTTTGTTGTTTTGGTTTGATTTTTTTTTTTTTTTAATTGGCAAGAAAATCCACAAACAGGGTTCAGATGGCCAGAGCCTCTAGAATCTCATTATCTTAATTGAAAACTGTCACCCTTTGACATTCATAAATGATTTAGCTAGTGCGTGGTTTAGTCACTGGGGAGAAATGGAATTGACTGTTATAACCGTCCTTCACTTCTATATGCTAATGATAAACTGCAGCCCACAGCTCTGAAGAATTAATAGCTCTCGGTTTAGAACAATATTTTTGTATACTGGAACATCTCAATTCCATTATATTTGGTAACATTTCATTCTGGAATACCTTCACTTAGAAAAAACTGGAAGGTGCTCAAAGGACATTCTTTAATGTTGCTTTTCAGCTCTTTACACTCTGCAGATGTGTTGCCAATGCTCTGCATCTTCTTCTTTAAAAAAAATCAAACTGTTCTGTTTATGTTGACCTTTCCTCACTCACCAGAGGAAATAAGTTGTTTAGACAACGTGTGGGGATTAGTTGTGTAATGAACTACCACAGTAAACAAGTAATTAATTCTCGTTAAAACATATACTGTGCTCTGTGCCTGGGTTTTATGGTGTCTTCTGGAAAAGAAAATATTTTTCTGTCTAAAAAGCATTTCCTACCCAGTGACTAGCTTAAAAGAAACAGCTTGAATGTTTCCTGGCTGGAGGAAAGGATCAGTACATTCAGTTTGCCATTGTGGTTAACATCAATGTGTGTTTTTCTAGCACTTCTTTTCCTCAGTTTTATGTACCTAGTGTTAATAAATATAGGTACAGAAATTACAGTCTATCTGAGCCAACTGATTTGATCTTTTCATTTGCTAACGCTGATGCTGGGGTTTTGCAAAGGATAATCTGAGGATTCAGGCTTGGCTTTGCTCCTTTTTGAACTCGCTGTTAAAATACTGAAAACTTTGCTGCTGGATCAGAGGCCTGGGGGTCATGCCTTTCTTTTTCTTTTTTTTCCCTTTTTCAGGAACTAGATCAGTGGGCAAAATACAGCTCTAATATTGAAGGGTCAGTGTGCATACTGGAGCCCTGTGAGCGGGGTGTGCTTTGTGCAAGTGCAAGCTGGGGTTTAGCGTGAGATGTGTTTCGGAGCACAGCTGAACAGTGAACGACAGATGGGTTTTCATGATCAGCTTTTGCCTTTGGAAACAAAAGTGTAGTGTTTATTTCGGCTTCTAAACCAGGTTAGTGAAGAGCTGTTAGCAGTACCAGGTGCTATGCAGCTGTTTATTTGCAGAACTTAATGTTTTCTATGCTGTTACTGGTCAGCAAAGGAAAGGTGAGGTTGGAGGTACTGATATTTCCAGAAAATGGGCAATCGAGGCTGGCAAACACTTATGTCCCCAGGATTTCTGCTCAACCTGCCCTTATTCAGTTTTTTTTTTTCTGTTGGCTCCTAGCTTTGCCTGTTGCAATTCTCCACAGGCCAGTGCAAGGGCTTTTGACACTCTGCAGCCAGCATTTCACTGGCATCACTCCTGCTTAGCAAGCTGCCCTGCAAACTCTCTAATCTACCTGCAGCTCAGGAGGATGACATTATTTCGGATCATGAGTATCTTCTGAGATTTTAGTACTACTAGTTACTGTTTCCAGTCCTGCTCTTTCCCAGCTCCACTCAGCAAGGTTGTGTGGTGTGTGTTTCCTAAGCAGGGGCTTCCCGTGCTCTGCAGCATGGACGTTTCCTTGGGTGACTTGACGCAGATTTCAGTGTCCTTTGGCTGTTGTATCGTAATACAAATGGGTGATTAACTTGTCTGGTTTCCTTGCTGATTCCCGGCAGAGCTGTTTGCCTTTATGTATCACTTTAGTCTGACCTCCTCTGTAGTTTGGCGTTTCTGTAGTGCCTCATTTACTGTAGATGTGTGATTATGTGTGATTTTTCTGTCTCAAATTGTTGCTTTTTTAGTTAGTTTTTATCTCTTACTGTTGTGGACAACATCTAAAAATGTGATTGAGGTGTTCAGAGATTTTGGAGGCAAATGAGAAGATTCCTAAATTTATTCATCCCTTGAGCTCCTTCAGCTGTGATGGTTTCCATACTAATGGATATGTTACAACTTTAGGCGATCAGGGGTGAAAGCAGGAGCTTTAGGGACAGTGATCTCTGTGATACCAAAAGCCAGCTTAGACAGCCCCAGTGTTGTTTCAGTAGCTGTGTTCTCTGGCAAAGATAGATCTGAAATGTTTTCAAAGGCTGGTTACAGAGTGAGACCCATAAATAGATCCTGTAAACCTGCTCTCCTGAATTGCACAGCAATCCTCAGTAGTCGCACCTAAGAACAGTGAGTCAATCATTCTGCGTATATTCACACAGGAGTGCACTGCCATGAAATCATCACAGAACTGGAACTAAAGCAAGCTGAAATGGAAAAGCCATGCCAATGGAAAAAATAAAAAGAGGAGTCATGCCCCTAAAAATGCTGCAGTATAATTGCTATGAAAATCTGCATGTATTTACAGTAACAAAGGTCTCATTTCTGCAAAACTTTGCCATATGCGTGTTTTTACGTTCTCTGAGCAGCCCCCGGCACCCACAGGCCTGTGCACTGTGAGTAAGGGACTGAGGCCTTGTTGAGTGTTCAGTGTTTCAATGCACATGGATCTTTTCCGGAATTGAAAACATCTTTTATTCCCCGGGCTGAGCTGGCAGCCGGCACAGAAGGCAGTCTGCTTTATGTTTATCAGCCCGGGGAGAAGTCCAGCTCTTGTGAGCGTATATCTCATCTGCCAAGAACTTCAATAGTAACTTAACCATCTTCCACCCTCTTCTTTTTTAAATTACTTAAATATGGCCATTCAGGGAAGCGTTTAATTCTTTAAATATGGCAAGGGAGGTATTAGTGAATTGAGGGTAGAGGGTTTAACCTTGTGACATCCAAAGCTTTGCTCATGACTGGCCACTGCCAATGGCTGGATGCTGTGTGATGTGTGCTGGGAGGTGCTGTGGGAGCATCCCCCCTTTGTGTGCACCAGCTCTGAGGTGGGAATCCCATCTTGCCACGCCCTCCATTCCCCTCAGCACAGGGGGATGCTACCTGCATGATAGAGCTGTTTTGGGGTACCTGCAGAGGATTCACCTACAGACTGTGTTCTTTGGGGAAATATTGTGTGTGTTGTCATCTGTGGGGAGTATATTCAGGCAGAACAAGAAGCCTGATCCTGATGCATTCATTAAGCTATTCTATTCATTTTAATTAATATAATTTAAATTGTGGCGTAGGTGTGCAAAAATGGCCTTGGTCATTTTGGGCTTGGCTGAAACCCTCTGGTCCAAGTGTGTAAATCAACCCTTGGCAGTGAGTGAAAGCCAAAGAGTTTTTGAAGGGTCTTCTCAGATTATTCTTGTACCCATGTGTAGAGAAATGGGAATGTATAAAAGGTTTCTTGAGAGGTGAGGAAAATATGAAAGCCTGTAATGGTGTGTTTTACCTTCAGTTTCTTAGTTACTGGAGTTCTAGGAAGAAAATTTCTTGCATAAGTTTTGGCAGCCCGTATCACTAACTGAATACCAGGTTTATTACTGTATGAACTTGATAATTAGTTTGTAATCCATGCATAGGCATTTCATCCTGGTGGTTTTCTTGCAGAGAATAATTTGCCTTTTATTTGTTGAGAGTGGTTTCTTTAGTGAAAACAGAACTCCCATTCATGATGGGCACAGCAAATGTAGTAAAACACTATCATAGCTGGGATTTGTTGTACACTATGGATTTATGTCAAGAATGTTAATGATTTGTTTATGAATAAGTGAGCCTGTAGTATTGTGAAACAGTATCTGGCAGGGCTGCTGAATGGACATTTTGAGCGCAGAGGATTCTTCAATTGAATAAGCTGTAGATATTTGTGTGTCTCAAACTACTCATAAGTAAACTTATGTATTTTACTCAGAAGAGTTTATTTAATGCATTATCATCAACAGTGCTCATCTGACAGATATGTATGGGCCACTTGATAACAAGCAAAGAGGTAGTTAAGTACTTTCTAACAGCAGGTAATCTTCTTTTAGTGGACTTTAGTTTAAAAATGTTTTCTTCCAGAAAGCAGCACAAATCCTTAAGCAGAGCAGTGTTTGCAGAGTCAGAGTGGATCAGGAAGGTGCTCTGGTTTTGCAGTGTCTCACTTGGGTGTCACACCTTGTTCAACAGAGCCACTTGAATATACTGGTAAAGTCACCACTTGGTTTCCAGTATGTTGTATAGACCCAAATACACACCTTTCTGACAGGGCTTGGGATGGGTTTACTGCTTTCCTCTAATGCCTATTTTCTTAGAAGAATATCTGCTGATAGGCAGGAGAGATGGTTCATTATCAACTTATGTTTGTCCAAAGATCGATAATCATCTCCTGCATGTCATGAGTACTTGAGAGAACAGAAACACAGTCCCTCAAAAGAATAATTTGGGAGCTAAATTGAACCTCATCCCAGGTAACAATTCCTTGCATTGCTGGTTACAATTTGCAAAGTTAAGGTGTTGGATCTAACCACTGATATGACAAATCTACTTACCAACAATTGATGTCCAACAGGACAAAGTGAGAGCTCTGTCACTGTTTTGGACTCCTTAGTCAACCTAATGTGGGACTTTCCATGGTGAAGTTCAAAAAGAAATGATTGCAATATTTATCTTCCCTTCAACCATCCTTCCGGTAATGAGTTTTATAGCTGGTTAAATGGATTGTCACTCAAGTGAGATTCATGCATTTTTAAATGCTGCTAAGCCTCTTGAAAAAGATCACACTGTAGCAGGAAGCTTTGCTGTGTGACTTCATGCAACGCAGGCAGCTGAGCCCAAAGCAGAGGGACTTCAGAGCTAGATTCAGAAAGTGTCAGAGGCAGTTGGTGTTGTGCATCCAGGCTGCCGTGTGCAGTGTGACTTAACTCTGCCTGATAAATTATGACATTTCTTGAAATAGTGCCCTGTACTTTTTAATGAGCTGGGCTATCAGCTCTGCATCAGTGGATGGTTAAAATGAAGCAAGAATTGCTTTAACATTAAAACTGTGCCTGGAGGACTTCTCTGAGAAATTGCTTATGATTATTAAGTGAATATAATACAGTAAGACAACCTTGCTTCTTTGCTGTTCTTTTTTTTCATACCAAGTGCAGTTTTGAAAGTTGAAAAATGTACAGATGGAAAGTAATGTTTAAATGGGAATGGCTTTGAAAGCTGTGCAGTGGTCTCTCCCTTTGAATAGGGATAGTGAAAAGAGGTAAGTCACAATATATTGAGATGCGACTTTTATAGATGAATTGGATTTCCTCTAAATAGGGTTTGATCATGTGCCAAACAGAACAGAGGCTGAAGCCAGGGCAGTTCATGTGCTGAACTGAAGAGGAGTATCTTCCAAACCAAATGGGCTGGGCCAAAATGAACCTTGCTGTGCTTGCACACTTGGAGCTAAGGAAATGGAAAGGTAGCTGTCCTCCGTGAGAATTGAGGAGGAAGCAGCTGTGGGGGTCAGCCAGGCTGGCTACAGCCTAACCTGCTGCAGGGCAGCAACACCCTGGAGAGTTTTATACAACCTCAGGCAGGTTGGAGGCCTTGCCATAGGTAGCTCTACCAGATTATCCCTAAGATTTACCCCATGTCCTGCCTACATTATTTCTTCAATGGTGTGCATGTTGCTGCCCCTGTTTTCAGAATTACCTCCTGGTTCTTTCCTAGAATCACCTCTGAGATGGTGTTTCAGCAAACAAATAGCTCCCACAGCTCCAGCCCATATTCAGGGGTGAAGGCAAAGAGGGAGACTCAATGGAAGCTGATGAAGTAATTTGTTCTCTGGACAGACCTTTATCCACTCAGATACCACACCATTAAACACTATTAAATATTGGCAGCTTCACAGTAAACTGCACTTGTGATTTCTCTACTGTGTAAGCAGAAAAGGCAATCCCAAATCTACTTCAGAAATGGCTTTACTCTGCCAAGTTGGGAACATCAGTGATAGCCACCAGAGTCTTTTAATTTCTGACTGTAATGGTGATAAAACATGAAAGTGGAAGTGCTCATGTTGTTGAGCATGAGTTGGAACTAATCAACTTTCTACAGATGCTACAGGGAAAATAGATCATAACACATAGCCCTGTTTCATGTGCTGGTTGAAGCTGTTCCTCTTTATAAAAGGAGAACCTTGTATAATATCACAGTTTTCAAATGATTTCTAACCTGTATTTAAAACTAATTACTTTTAAAAAAATCTGTGTTGTAGCAGATGCCCTTGTCTGACATTTTTTCATTGTGTGTCAGTCAAAACCCACAGTCACCCTGTGTGGATAATTATGGCATATACTCCCTTGGCTTGAAAAACAGACCGTGGTGGCAGTTTGGGCTCCTGTTTCTGCAGGGAGTCACTGTAGCTCCAACCTCTGATTTTTCTCTGTTGTGCTGTGGATGACACTGAGATGCACATGCTAGCCAATGAGAACTTCAGGACAGGGAAACAGCAGAACTTGGAACCCTTGAATTGTGGTGGTTGCTGGGTTGTACCTAGGAGGGAACTGGCTTTGTTAAGTGATCAAAGGTCCCCTTTGCTCATCAGCTGCTGGGAATGGACGTAGCTGACTGCCTTGTAAAACGTTAGAATTGGCTTGTGCAAATAGTGTGCATGCAAAACTTGCCTGATGTTATTTCAGAGGCTTTTCTAGTGTCATCTGAAAATTTGTTCCAGTCAGACAACCTGGGATTCAAAATTGAAAAAAAAAAATCAAACAAGGATACCTTCTGTTCCTCAAGCCATCTCACACTAAAAATAGTGTAGTTGGATTAAAGGTTAGTCTGTAGGAGGGGAATTGGTGGTGATTAATTGATGTGGAGTTGAAGTACCCTCTGAAAATCTGTGACTTCAGTTAACTTGCCCAAGACTTTCCACTTTTGAGGTTATCTGTTTCAAGCATTGCTTCTGGAATGAAATTACTTACTTTCTTTAAAAATGAAAATATTTTACTTGTGGTGGTCTCCCAAGTAACTTACCAACAGTACAAACATTTTTACAGACTTTCCTCTAAATAATGGTAATGCTTGGAAAGCAGGAAAACAGCCATCTGTCATCAAGCTCAGAATTACCCCTCGGCAAGAGAAATGTTCATTTTGAGTGTTCAGCTCTGACTACCTTTTGACTTCCCAAGTGGAGACCTAGAGGCAAAGCCTTATTTTGTGCCCACGTGGAACGTTTTGTGCTGAGCGTTCCTGATCAGGGTGTAGGCAGAGCAGCTTTGCAGTGGGCAGTGTCTGGGATTTCAGCAGCTGTAATGAAGCTCTGAGGGAAGAGTGTGGTGGCGAGGCACAAGTCTTGTGGAGCTGTCACGTTGTGCCCTGGCTGCTGGGCAGCTCTGCTGATAAATGCTCTCCACACTGGTTCCCTTCTGAGGATAGTGTTCCATCAGACTGGTTGGTCTTGATCATCCCAGCCGTGGACTGGTGTTCACTTTTACTGCTTTCTAAATGATCCTTGCTTTCCAAGCATAAGAAACTGCATTAAACACTTGGAGCTAGAGGATTATTCTTCCTAAAAGTATTTGTGGAAGAAGGAAACTTCAAAGATTCCCTTGAAAAGTCTTCTGTGAATTCTTCATTGCAAAACTGGGCTTGAGCAATAGAGAAGTATCTCTGGAAATTCATATTGAATCTCTGCGTACATTCATCCATTTGCCTCATATCTACAGTTTGCCTCTAAATGTTTGGGTTGTTTTTTTCTTTCCTTTTGGCTAAATTACTGCCCTTGACAACACTGAGTATGGCCTGGGGATCTTTCAAAGAACTGTATGGCCATTCTATATGCAAACACCTTAGAGAAGTAGAGGTGAGAAGCCATCAGCATTTTGAAGAAGTTAATGAAAAAAATGAATTGTAAGATTGATGACCCTTGTGCTTAGTGGTCAGAATGCAAGTAACAAGAGCTGCAAATCTGGGCAGAAAGACATGCTATAAAAAGCATTATCTCAAGATTAAGCTGTAGAGGACACATTTTTGCATGTTAATCTTCTGGATTTATTTTGACACTTATTTATTTGTGGTGGTGGTTATGAAAGTGGAATTTTTAGCAGTCTCAGTATAATTATAGAGGACTGAATTTGTAAAGCTGCTCAAACATTTTGCATCAGAGTTGACTATTTTCTTTCAGCCAAATATATGCCTTTTCTTTATTAAAAGAAATATTTGTCTTGATACTTTTTTACCCAGAGGAATGACTAATAGGTATTCAAAGGACTCAATACTTTAATATTTTATCAGAGACCCCTAAATTCTTTTATTCCCTTTTCTTTCAGGGTAAATAATTTAGATTTCAGCTGCATCAAGTTTGACAAAAGCCACCTTTTTAGCATCTCCTGCAGAATTACAGATCTATGTGCTTTGAGGCTTGCTGGAATAACTGCATCACTAATGCTTCAAAGTTAAATTGAGTGGGCCAAAGGAGGAAGACAGTGGGGAAATGCTGGACAGGCACTTAATTAATTTTAATTTTATTGGTTCTTTCACATTTGTTTAACTAGCTGCCTGACAGAGGCATACAAGGGTCTGTAAATGTAGTGTGTATTCAGAATATTTCTATCTTGTATTACAGGAATATATTTCAGATCTGCATCTAGAGAAGCTCAGGGCTTTTAACACCCTAGGTCCCCTTCCTTGGATCTTGATATTTTATATTACTTCATTCGTTCTAAGCTTCAAACATGTCAAAACATTGCTTGCAATAATTGACAGGGTTTGCAAACGAACAAACAACAATAATAACCCCTCCCCCTCACAAACAATCCTCTCATCTACATTCCTGTTTCTTTTGCAACTTCATTTCTCAAAGTTGAGCCCAAAGTTGAAAACACGGGGTTTTTTTCCAATGCAAAATTATTTAGGTTGTAAAGTGGCTGAGAATGGATGATATTTATGGTGGTGAGCCATCACTGGAGGGAGGAGGAAAGTTGAGACTCTACTGAGAATAAGGATGTGCCTCTTTGTTACTGAGTGGAATTCTTTATTCTGTAGATCTTTTGTGTATAAAAACTTGTAATTCACTGCTGTGTTGAACAAAGTTTGGAGCAGATTGGACACAAGTGAGAGTATAATTACTGGAAACAGAGGAAGTAGCTTTCACAATGTAAAGAGGTTGAATGATGACCCTTATACATGCCTGAAGTCTTCCAATTCTGCTGGTCTTGCTGGAAGGGAACATTTGGATAGCTTCAAAATTCTCTGTTTCCTTTGGTTAAACAATTCATTATTTCCATCATTCAGTTAACCTAATTTCATCAGCAATGTTGAAGTGTAAGACCAAGGCAGTTGCTTCTCTAAGAATTGGTAGTAATTCTTCATGTAGGTGCAGGTAGCAGCACATGTAAAGCAGCAGTAAAGATAAGGGTAGTTCCTGTTGAACTTCAGATTGTTTTGCCAGAGATTTCTGTGGAAGCAGGGTTGTTTTTTCATGGCATATGAGATTCCTAAAGACTGGGATTTGGTTATGAATGAGCATGTGTTTCCAGAATGGAATTACTTGGAATGAGTTTGTTTAATGGATTGTGGGTTCCTCCAGAGTGACGCTGCAGCGCCTGTGTGAGGAGTTAGCTCTTTTTAATTGGTCCCATATGTACTGGCAGATAGTATATTAACCATGCCTTGAGGGGATAAGGGCATCTGGTTGAATCTCATGGTGCATATTTTATTTCTTTTCTGGAGGGATTTGCTTTTTTTCCCTTGGTTTTTTTTTCCACTCTTTGTTCTTAGAACTGCAGATATGTATATATATGTATAACCACTAGCGTTTTGAAACTTAATACTCAGCTAAGGGATTAGTTAAGTTTCTGCAAAATTATCTGAACTTTGCTGACAAGTAAAGAGGAAGAAACTGAGGTTTTATAGAGAAGCTGGAGCTTCTGATTATCTCCAAGTTTGAACAACTAAATTGCAAGATGTCAGAGGCTTAATCTCTGTCTTGTCAAGTGCTAAGGAATTGTTCTTTGAAAACCAGAAAAATGAGAGAATCAGGAAAGATTAATTACTTTTGGAAAAACCTTGAAAACACTATGCAGATTGTTAATTACTTTTGGAAAAACCTTGAAAATACTATGCAGATTAAAGCTTTATTTCTGGAGGATATGGATATTGGAGGGCAGTCCTGCCCATGGGCCCTGCTCGCCTTAACGAAGGGGAGCACTGTCCTCTGCCATTTTACTTGACTCATTCTGAAATGGACAAAGCAGAGTAATTTTGCATCTGGTTGTTTTGGCTCAGCTTAACAAGTAAGGTAGTTGCAGGAGAAACAGGAATGTAAATGAGTTGGTGTGATTTTTCTTTTGTAAAGGCTTCTTGGTGCAAATCCTGTCAATTATGCAGCTCTAAAGTTTTGCTGAATTAATGAGACACTTTGTAGAAAGGTATTTTTGATCACTTTCTGTAGAATCCCTTATTTCTGATATAGGCTCTCTAGTGTACTACTTTTATTCATGGCTTAAAGAAGCTGAAAGACCTACTGTGTGAGGTTGCCCTGGGGTAATGGCTATATATCTGCACTGCAGTGGGACCCAATTTTCATCTATATTCTGCATTGTCTGCTCAAAGGTTTGTATAGCTATAAATCCTGGCAGAGTTCCCCCGTGATGAATAATTTGCTGTTGGAGGTGGGAAAGGAGTAGTGTTGCAGGATGTGAAATGCCTGTGGGTGTAGTCAGGGCTGGGGAAGTTCCTTGTGATGGGACAGTGGTGCTGGCCAGACAGAGCTCCCTGGGGATGCCCTGGGACAGGTACTGATGGTTATTCATGGGCATATGTGGTGGGAGGGAAGGCTAAAGCCACCAGACTTCTTCACCCCTAGCAAGGGCTGAGGGGCTACACCCTGATGAAGGCTTCCCAAAAAGGCTGCCTTGCTAAAGACACTGGTCCCTTCCCTGGAAGTGGCTTGTGTCCAGGGAAATAAGAGGATCCCTTCCCAGAGACCCTCAGGAATGTCAGGTTTAAATCTTGGGGGTTGTTCTGGAAAAGGCAGTGCTGTACATTAGCATTAAAGGACTCAGTGATAAAACAGCTTTAGAGGAAGGAATGGATTCTTGTTATTTTGCAGCTGTAAATACAATAATTCATTAGACCAGAAATCAAGTTGATTTATATTTAAGCAATACATAATCTTTTTTGTCAAGAATTTGTACGCTTTGTTTCTCCACAGTATTAAACACGTTACTTGTAGCGAATAATCAGGGCAGATTCTTTGTTTGTAGCAAAGTGCCTTTGCCACCCAGTCCGTATCCCTGTCTCAGAAAATAAATCTTGGCAAGGCAAGAGTGGTGTCACTGAACTACATAACTGCTTACCAAGTTATTGATTTATTGCAAAAAATGAAGAAGAGTGGCAGAGTGAAACACTGATTTTGAAAGGGCTGCGCTGGAGAATGCAGTGGCTGTCTGGCAGGTATTGTCTAAGATGGGCTTGTGCCAGGCACAGAGTGAGGAGAAAGAACTTTTTAAAGCATCCTCTGACACAGAAATTGTTGGAAAGCCTCCAAGGGCAAATTGAAAAAGCAACAGCTGCCTTCATGCTGCAGGATTCCATTGTTTTAATATTGGGCCAAGTATACCAAATAATACATGTACTGGAAACATGTTAGGAGAAAAATATGTTGGAAAGCAGCTTAGGGGTCAGCTCAAAATCAAAGTGAATGTACTTGACGTATCTATGCTGCTGCGTGTTCTATTTTGTTCTTTCTTTTCTTATCAGCTTCTATTTCTTAATTTATTTCTACTTTTTATTTTTTATTTTAAACTGTTTGCCTTGTCTTGGACTTGTATTTTGCCATTTGTCCTGGAAAATGCTGGAGCTGATAAATTCTTCTGCTTCCACTGAGAAATTCTGGTATCTTTGAAACTGTAATCTAGTTTAAAATTCCAGAACTAGTTCAGTTGTGACAAAGTTATTAGAATTTGAGAGTTAGCAGTAATTTCTGGGGCCAAAATTTTGGTAGTTTGATAATGTATGAGAGCAGCTCTATTGATTTATTGGTGAAGGTTTTTTATGCTTTATTTCTGTTGATGCTAAAAAAATGCTCTGTTATAAAATAAATATGCCATGAACAGCAGGCATTGGAAACTGCGGCTTATTTCAAAATATATTTAACAGTCATCAGTAGGTAAAAGACTGTAAAAGCCCAAATCCAAACAGATGTATTTAGATGTTCGTTTTTTATCCAACATGCCTAATTTCCACTGAAATATTTGCTTGAGAATTTAAACAGTGTAATGTAGAGACTGATGAAAGACCATTTTACTGTGGTACTGTGACTTTTTTTATCCTCCTCCACTCATGTCTTAGGGAGGTGTTATTTTATTTTCAGGATTTTGAGTGTCCTGACATATTGACTCCTTCTTTCCTACTCTGATGTGAATTTCTGCTTTAGGTTCTGAACAGTTGTGACTGAACTGGGAACTTGGTCTTTGAATATCCTATATACTTAGATTTGTTTAGGTTGGAGTTTAGTTGGACTGATGATAGAGAGATGTTTGAGGATCAGTCATGAAATTCTCATCTGGCTCTGAAGTTCCCCGCAGTTTGGAGGGTGTTTGTATCTGGGACTGTGTTTTGTTTGGGCAGCAATCCTGCTGATTGGAATCGCATGAGCTTGGCAACAGAACGGGGGCATTCAGCCAGAGCAAACTTGAAGTACACAGGGTCTGAGAACAAAACGTTTCACATGAATTAAATTGTGAGGAAACAGAAATTCTTTAAACTTGTAAGAAAACAAGGCAATGTGAGCACCGTCACACAGGCAGCTGTGTGATCACAGCTATTGACAGGCAGCGATGGTTCTATTAATGAAATCTTGATAATTACATGTTTTTAAGACATGTCTTGCCACCACAGGAAAAAGAATGTTCCCAAGAAGCTGGTGTCAGAGTGAAATGAAATAATTCTCGGTACTTGCATACAAAGATCCAGTAGCATCTTCGTTGGAAGCCTTTTTGACACTCAGCTGATTTTAGTTTCCTGTCTATTTTGTCATGCTTTTCTGTCTGCAGTCTTGTCTCTTTCCTTTCATGTATCTATTGTTTCTGTATACTACAAGTTTTTCCATCAGAGCTATTGCTGACTCCCTTATTGCATTCAGCAATGGCAGGAGAAGTCCAGGAGGGGCCCAGCCTGGCAGCATTTCTTGTAGTGCTGCCTCTGCTGCTGCTTTCCTTTCCCAAGTTTCATGTCCTGCTTGCTTTGATGCCATCTTCTTGTTGTCCTGTCACAAAGATTAGAGCTTATTCTGTCAAACACAGATTCCTTCTTTCTGTGCCCAAACTCTGCCACTCCGTCTTTCACGCTGTCTGCTGGGCAGGGTGGAAGGAGCGTGGAGATGTGAGAGGGGAAGTGGAGGCAGGCACTGGTTGAATCTTGTCAGCCATGCATGGTCATTGCACGTGTGGAGAGGAGGAGAAGCTTGCGTAGTTGGTTGGATTTTGTTTTATTTGTTGGTTTTTGTTTTTGTTTTGTGGAACATTCCCCAGATGCTTTGTCCCAAGATTCTTGGGGGTGCCATGCCCTCAGCCCACTGAGTCATGCCACTCCAAGCTCCTCTACTTACAGAACGTATCACAGGGTGCCTGCAGGCAAGCCTGTCTTACCACTTCCATGTGTTGTCCCTTCTTTGTGATTGTAAGATGAAATTTCAGACATAATTATATGATTTTTCACATAAATAGCATCTGTTACCTGAAAAAGATTGAATTGATTTGTTTAGATAGGCTGGCAAAATATAGGTTTTGAGATGCTAGATGTGATAAGCTTTTAATAACCAGATTTCTGGTGTTGGATTGGTTTCAAGAAAGTTGCTTGGGATGGATCTGCTTGACTATAGTCGTGACAGGATCTTGGGTTTGTGCGTGCCAGTCAGTTTTGTGTTACAGATCAGGCTGCTGATGGGATGATTTCTGACTTTACCGTGATAAATTGCTTCCATTCCTTCTGTAGAGGATTTTCTTGCAGTGTTCAGTACAATGTTTATATGAACTGCTACCAAAGGATGAATAAATAAAGCACAATATAATTTAATGTGAGGGAGGGAAAGCGTTTAAACTGTATTAGCAGTATTTGTTTAACAATAAATGGATCAGAGATGGTATTTACCTGTACTGGACAGGCTGGCTTTAAACAAAACAAAGCCTTGAAACGGATCAGTTTTCATATAGATCAGAATTCTTCTTTCCTGGAGGCCTGGGGCTGGGTGGTCCTCAGCTCACAGCTGTGCTCATGTAGCTCATGGGGTAACCATAGTGCTAAAGGTGTATCGTGTTGTCATCTCCTCTTGTACAGACTGGATATGCAGGTAGTGAAATTCCACTGGGAACAGGTAAAAAGGAACATTTGTACTTTCTAAAATTCTCTTGCAGTTCAATTCATTTGGTTGTGTCTTTCCTTTCCTGGGCTGCTTTTTCTTGCTGTAGGATGCTGGCAAAAAGTTCTGGGCTTATTCCAGAACTAAATGGGTTTCAGAGGTAAAGAGAAACTTGTGCTGAAATAGTAAATTATAGAGATTATTTCTGAGTTTCCATTCAGCTTTTGCTGATGCACTAACATGGATTTCATCTGGGAATTCCTTTGTAGATGCTGTAGAAGGATGAATTGCCTAGAGGACTGCTTCTTGTTCTGACAGATCCCTCTTTCAGAGCCTTTGAACTTTGAGAATAACTCTTTTGCATAAGCTAACATCCTATCATTTTTGGGTTTTGATTCAATGTGCATCTTTGGCAAAATTGGCCAAGTACAGATCGTCTGAAGCTGTGATGCCAGTTTACAGAGTCATGTGTTGATTGTAAAGCTGATGTTAAGAGAGAACAGGGGATGAGAGCTAAGGTGCTGAAGACTCTTCTTTCAATTGCCATATTGAACCCAGTCAACCTGTAAAGTCTATTTATTTTGCTTAACTCCTGTTGCTGGATTACAGGCTGCAATGAGTTACAGTCCCCTCTTTCTTGACATTTATTTTTATACTTACGTATAAACTATATGTTTATACTCCTATCCAATATATAACTCTTTCTTAGATTTTTGAATTTGGGCCTTTATTTCCATCAGGAAAATTGAAAGACCCACTAGAGCTGTCTGCTGAATACTCAATATTGTGGACAGCAGTGACTGTTTTGTCAAGACCTGAAGATGAAGAACATTATTATTACAAATTTCAATGCATCATTTTCTCCTCCAAGTCACGTTTCCTTGCATGGAAAAGAAAATTATTGGAGTTATTTTCTCCAAGATATTTGGCCTGAGTTCTGGAAGTGACTGTATTTTTGCTGACAAACTAAACCAAAACCCAAATGTTGTTAATTTTTACTTTTAACCACTACAGAAATTGTGCCCGAACTAAATACGCAGCACATAAAATTTGCAAGTTGAATGTTCTGAGCTAGTTAGTCTAGAACTAATGTGTGACTGTTGAGCTGAAAATGAAATTTATGTTAACAAACATAGAAGTTCTTAATTCTTGCTTTAAATTAACTGGTAGGTAAGAGTGTTAGTGATGGCAGGGTTTTCACAGGGAGCACTTTGAGGGTCACCAAGAGGCAAGAGGCAGTACCTCTGTAGTGACAGTCTGAGCCAGTTATGGGTTTGGACTACCAGTTACACACCATTTGCCTTTCATCTGCAGAGGCAAAAGATGCCATTAAGATGGGTAAACTAAGCAAAATAAACAGATGGAACTTAAATCCTTGAACAAGTAAAACTATGGTTTTGAATTAAGATAATTGTCCAGTGTTATTGGAAGCATTACCTAAATTTTTCTCTGAATGATATAATGTTCAGCAACTAGGAAAACACAATGCTAATTACAGGTCTGATGCTTTCTTTGGCATTTAAGGTATTTTCATTTTCTCAAGGTATTTTTAAACTTACTGCCAATTTCTTACTGTTATGTTGCTCCTTGCATTTCTTTCAAATATAAAGTTTTACCAGTAACACCATCTAAATGGATAAAGAATGAGCGATGTGTCGTTTTGAGCTGTTGGTATAATTATGGCAGCTAAGAATATCTTCTGATGATGAATTTCAGTATAAGAGCCACCGAATGAACCTAGTGGTTCTGGCACATGAAATGTGAATGGTATAATGTTCTCTGAAACTTTATTCACTGGATTGCCAAAGTCATGCTTTTCAAGAACTTTGTGAACTTAAAGCACTTTAAAGAAATATTTTGAGTTTACAGCAGTGGAGAGTGAATGCCTCTTCTCAAAAAATACGTTGGCTACTGTTACAGGTCAGCTTTTGCCAACAGTTTCTGCAGGAGATGCCAGTTTGGAGTGGAAACCCAAGAAATGGGTTCAGCAAAACACTTTATCCTGTTCTTGGCTTAAAGCACATGAATAATCCCATTGACTACCCACGTGTGCTTTACTGTGACTGCTCACATAGTGAAAGTTAGGCATGTGTTTAAATAACATGCTTATTTGGGGGCTCCCTGCGTGATGTGTGCTGGCAGAGGTTTGATTTTGTGATGGCAGCCATCACATGACCTGTGCAGGGAGCACAGCGTGGTCGGCATTAGCCCTGTGGGCCAAAGCAAAGGCTATTTCTGCCTCTACCCCCAATCCTTTCTGCACTTCTCTGGCAACTAATCAGCTCTTTGCTGCCAATTGTGCTCTCGTGTTTTTGGCACCCAACTGCTCCAATTTGCTGCTCATACAAGTACTGAATTGCCTTTGTAAGGCACAGAGTAGGCTTTTCCTTGTTTAAGATTGTATATGTTGTTGTTACAACATAAAAAGAAAAAGATAGATCATTGCCATAGTTTTCTTCATTTTGGTCAAATTGCACTCTTTCTGTCAGTAGTCCCATTGAAGTTTATAGAGATGTCAGCAGAAGAGAACAACCATTTTGCAGGTCCAAGCTCACTGCTCAGGAGGGCTAAATAGAGTTTTTTACATCTGTTGTCTAATGGAAGCACCATTCTTTATTGGGGAAGCCCTGTAAACAGATCATATATGGAAGTAGAGCTCTTTCAGCACTCAAGGGAGTGAAAAGTTAAATGCTAGGACAGGTTCTTCAATCTGATTATTTCACAACTGTTATCTCTATTGATCCTAAGATTCTCTCACTTGGAAAATAATATGACTTTAGGTAAATGATACATTTTTTCCATCTCTGCCTTCCTCTCCCATCCCCTGCATGCGCAAGACAGCAGCAGAAACCAGAGGCAGCATTTCCCCAGGCTAAAAAAAAGAGATCTTTCACAGGGGAAATCACTGTGACCTGTGCATGGCTGGGCCTGAGCTCCAGCACCCTTTGCCTTCTGCATATTTCCTCTTCCAGAAACACAACTTCAGCAGCAGACTAGCAGACCTAGAGCCAGTTGATAAAAGCAAGTCAGGCTGTAGTAGACAGCAGTAAATCAGTGGGACCAGGAAGCTCAGCAGTGCAGCTGGTAATCAGTGCTGCTCTTTCAAACACAGCATCTCAAACCTTCCACTTGCTTTGTACTACTCATGGCTCTTTACCTGCTGTTCACCCTTTGCTAACACCTCCACTGGAGAGCCCTAGGAAATGCCCAACAAAAGGCTGTTAATTGCAAAATGAAGGTAAGATGAAGCAGGTTTTCTCAGTCAGTTTAGTAATCCCAGCTGTCAAAGAGCTCTGTTATCTTCAGAAACGTGTCAGAGAATATTCTTTAATATGTAATCATCTTAAATGGAATACTTTTTTGCTGGAGCTATGTTTGGGAGAGTGAATGGGTTAACGTGTAATATGAGCAGATGAAAAATAGTATGAGTAGAGCACTTCACTGGGATGCTTGCACAAACACCACAAAGGTCCTGAAGTATTGCTGTTAACAGGCTGTAACTTCATGTGTGAAATAGGTAAACAAGTGCTATTTTCACAGACTGTGAGTGTATATGTCTTGAACATATTTCTAAGAGTGTTTGAAGTGCTGTACTTCCAGTAGCATAGCAATTATTAGACCTAAACACTGACAAACTAAGAACTAAACTGTTACAAAAATATATCAACAGGCTTTCAGTTGGCGCATGGTAAGGTATTTATGATCTGGTAGCAAGTTTATTTTCAAAGGAATATTTGTATGCACAAAAATCTATAGAAAACTGGCATAGTATCTAAATAGTTGATTTATCCCCTGTGTATAAATAAAATGTTGAAGAGACACTCTCTTCATCTAAAGTAAAGGACTGAACAACAAGGACCTGTGTTGATTTTCTAGCTCTGATAGACTTCTTGCATGGTTCTGGGAAATCACGTAGCAACTCTTTTTTTCTGCAAGTCAGACCCTGTCATGCTTGTCTGCCTTGCAGAGGTAAAGTGGAGATGGAGAAAAGGGGCGACTGCAAAGCAAGTTAAAAATCTCCTATCAAAAGTCAGAACAAATGGTTTAGTTTTGATGAAAGTAGAGTCATTGCACATATGTCTAATAACTACTGCTAGATAAGAATCAACTTATGAAGTTTTGATAAAGTCATATTTCACTAGACAGTGCTGTGGCATGTTACTACTTTGATTTGGTTCATATCTGCTTTTTTTTCTCCCTTAGATAAGTAGTAGCAGGTGAAAATGTTCAGTTTTTCAAATGAAGATCAGTTCAAAGAAACATCTAAATGTTAAAAAATTTCTCTTGACTCTCCTGATTCCACAAAATTGATTTGGAAGTCTTTCAAGGATTGACTTTACTCACTCTAAGCAATTGCTGAGAAACTTTTAATTTGATGACTTTACTGTCCACTTAGTTCTTCAGCTAAGCCTGGGGAGTCTGTTTAAGAAAGTGACAAGTTTTGAGTGACATCTATTCATTGGTACCAAGGGTGACAGTTACATTGGAGACTACAGGAACTATTCCTTACAAAGGAAAAAAATATATAAAATTCACATGACAAAGGCAAACCAATGATAAATTCAGCTCAGTGGGAATGGTAACATCTGCAAAGGTCAGTGGGATGACATTTAAGTACGGAGGGAGGACATTAGTAGAGGAACTGGGTCCGTGAACAGCTTTATTATGTAATTGTGGATGATCAGAGGTTGAATTTAGACCCTTTGTGGACCATATGTGAATTGTAATGAATCCTTTCACTTTGTGTGTGTATATATTTTTAAATTAAAAATAAGTCACCACATTGCTGATAGTAATGAATGCTCTCAAGTCATGAACTTGTTAACTCTCCTCAGGATAGGGGAGGCATTAAACATGAAACATGTGGACGCATCCAGTTATTAAGTCTCATTTTTCTGCACTGGACCTGGAGGTAATTTCTTTTCTTTTTCTGTTTAGCACTTTCAGACCATGTTAAAGACTAAGTTGAATGTCCTAACCCTTCGTAAAGAGCCTCTCCCGACAGTGATCTTCCATGAACCAGAAGCCATTGAGCTGTGCACCACAACTCCCCTCATGAAGACCCGGAGTCACACTGGATGCAAGGTACTTGGAAGTGTAAACTGAGGAAGTTGCACCACTGTGAGACCTCTAAAGAGCCCAGAGTAACCAACACAGTTCTGGAAATTCCATTAACTGCTACTATTACTATAAAATTTCTGAGTCAAAAATGTTGTTGGGCACTTTTAACCAGAAATTTTGGGCTTCAGGAGAAAAAGGTTTTGGTTACATGTCAAGATGCAAACTGTGGGGGATTTCTAATAGCCTGTGATGAACTGCTGGTTGTAAACACATTATTTCTGTAAGGGCCAGTGTTGCAGCTTAAAACTCGAGGTTAGTTTGATTGTTTTTGTTTTTTTTCTTTGTTTGTTTGAGTTTTTTAACATAAAAAAGGAAGAAGGAGGGCAGGAGACGTACATCTTGATTTGCTTAAGCAACAAGATCAATTTGCCTGGTTACATCAAAGCAGAGCTTCTGCAAAGGCTATTCCTCTTTTTAAAAGTTTAATGTCTTAAAAGCCTTGAGTGTGTTCTTCTGTAGTAAGAAACCATATAAAAATAGGAAACAGATCTGCTCTGTTTGCATCTTTTCTTGGAGTCATTTTCCTTGATCACAGAGCCATGGGCAGTCTTGCAGACTGAGCTGGGTACCAGTCTGGCCTGTGCTGTTAGCTGGGGCTTGGCAACCGATTTCCCTTTACCCAGCCTGGCTTCCAGTTGTAGGGAGTATCCACCTGCCCTCGAGGGTCTTACTGAAAATGGGGAGAACTGGGCTTCAGACTGCCCTACTCTGTAAAATGTTAACTCCAGGAGAGCAGTTACTTGATGCTATGTGTGCTAGAAAAGATCCAACGTGCAATTAAACATCCTAAACCCTTTCCCTGCCACAGTGTGTACACAAACATGTGCACACACACTCTTCTCTGTTGGGGGATTTGATGTGAGTGAAGTGGAGTTGGCAGAAATTACCTCCCCTGCTTCACTTGGTATACTGTGTTTGGGCACCTCTAGGCCTGGCACTTCTGCAGCAAAGTTTCTCCTTGGGAAATGTCACTTCCCAAGTGTTTGACTTTGCCTGTCACAGCCAGGAACAGGACTCTGCTGCTGGGTGTTGAAGCAGAGCTGTGCTGATGCGGATGAATGCAGGGGAAGCAACTCTAATATGCTCTGTATGGTAGCTCACAGCATCTGCTCATTCATGGTGATGCTTTTTGTCCTTTATGTTGACATCTAATGAATTTTTAGGGAATATTAGCCATGATCAAAATGGTTCACAAAGTATCTGGCTTTCATTCCCAGTGAGCGAGGTCAGGCATAATAATACTTTCTGAAGTCAGTTTATCTTTGTGAATGCATATAGAATTTAAAAGAAGCTTTTGATTCAGCTCACAGTCCTTCAATTGGAAAAGAATTGCAGAGAGATGTTGAACCCCTCAGTGAAGAGAATCTCATTCTATATTTAGATCTCTTTTATTTATTCATTTATTTCTCTTGCAGTACAGCATAGTAGTGCTGACTAGGGAACATCTGCTACCACAAAACTGTTTTCCTTCTTGCACTGTTTCTCCTTCTCCCCTTTCCCTATAACTAGTTTACCTCCTGACAGTGCTGGAGTCTTATGATGGTGGTTTTGGAGTAGTGGCCAGACCCTCTTCAGGTGATTCAGCTGTTGTGAGTGCAGTAGCTGTCTTGGGCAGATAATTCCATGTGTATGTTGTTCCTGTGGCTGAGAAATCCTCTCCTGTTAATAACTACAAGGCCTCAGTTTTACCCAGTCTCTGTAGTCACAACTGCTTTCTTTCCCCCACTCTTTTTTCCTGTGTTCTTCCTGCCAGCTGTTAATAGGTAATTAACTTTCCTATCCCCTTTCCCCCCCAATTATTAGTCTTTTGCTGACTGATAAAATAGTAGCATTGCCATAAAAAAGCTAGAATTTCATAATATGATTTTTTGCTCTGGCAGGTCTGATTTATTCCTGTTATTCTGGGTGTAAGACAGGAGATGTTGTGGTGTTGCTGGTACCACCACGCCTGTCTGGTTCTGAGACTTGGGCTTTTCAGGCAAGAGCACACCATCCAGTTTTTACTTGCTTCCATGAGTCACACTTTTTTGATCTTTAATCATTTTATTCCTCTTGACTGAAATCCCTCCAATTTTTCTGTGTAATCCCATTAATGAGATAGCATCATTCGTCTGACAGAGGCTCCAGACATCTAATTTTATTGCACAGTTTTAACATAAGCCTCAGCTGGCACCATCTTATTATAGGAACTTGACACATGCAATTGCTTTGCTGTTTAGAGGTCTGGACATTGGTTTTCTGATGTGATTGCTCTTTTGCTTGTTCTTTCATCACAAGGCAGGCATCTCTTTTTGCTTTCATTTACAGTTAGCTGTTGAATCTTGAAGGAGGAAACCTTTTTCACTGATATCTCATCTCATTTAGTAATTCGGTGGGGTGGTTTGAAGAATACCAGGGAAATATCTAATTTGAAGTAATCTAGGGGAACCTCCACCAAATCTGAAAAATTAACAATTGAACAAATTCAGAGAGCTTTTATTTCAGAGAGCTTTTATTTCAGTTCCACATCTGATGCAACTTTGTTGCCATTGTGGTTTCTCAAATATATTTTTTACTTATAACAGAAGGCCTAAGACTCATTCCTTCTGTAACTGCATGTCTACACCTGCCTGCTTGGGTCTGATATCCTTGCTGTCCTTCTCACCCTTCTAGACTTGTGGGCATAATTTCCCCAAGCAGGAGAAATTGATAGTGTTAGCACTGATTCGCAGCACAGAGCTTTAGGTGCACACATTGGGGAGTTTGTGGTGCTGGTTGCTCAGTCAGGTGGGTTGACTTGGAGGCTCTGCTTCCCAAAGGGCACCTTCTTGCCCTCCTTTGTCCACCAGCCCTGTTTGCAAATGGGAAGTGACAGCCCTGGGATCAGAGTGATCACATGCTGCAGACAGCCTAAACCAGAGCAGGATTTCTGGGTACAAAGTACTCAGCCTCTGTGCTTTTTCCTGGGCTACATGTGCTTTATTTGAACTGTGGTGTACAGTAGCTGGGAGGCAGGAGCTGCAGCTTTTCCTCCTCCTTCAGCTGAGGATGCTGAGGCAAGGCACTGGGTTGCAGTGCCCAGAGAGCTGCCATTTCTCTGGGACACACACCTGGGGACCTGTGTGCATCCTGCCTCTTCCCTGCAATGGGTGTGGCATTTATGAATGCTCAATCACCAAGAGCTAAGGTCAGCAGCTGCTCCAAAGAATGAAAAAACCCAGCTGGCTTATTGTCTATCTGTAAATGGCAAGTCTCAGCTTAAGCTAAACCACCCATTCCTGGGGAATGATAAGAAAGAGTGAGAATAGATCTTTTGTTAGTAGTTGGACCACACTTTCAGTCCTCAGTTCTGATCTGATTTTATTTTAGAAGAGCATGTTTTCCATTTGACTATGAGTGTGATTTAGATGTGTGTATATAAAAAAACATCCATTCTTCTTCAGATCCTAAGGAGTTCAATTAGACTGTGGCTGCCCTACTTGTAGGTATTTCATGTCAAATGGACATTCCTGTGTTTCAGCTGGAAACCTCCTTGTTGCTTACCCAGCACTAAGTACCACCAGATGGAAACACAAAATCTGGAGTATCTCCAGAAAATGAGTTACTCTCTACTCAGAAATGCCTCCTTTCTCCATGCCTTTTAACAGATTTTGTTTAAGTTCTGCATGATTTATTCTTTCTTAATGTCTTAATCAGCTTATATTGATTCTAATGTTTCTTGATTTCTGTCCCTTTGAGCCAAGGTAGTGGCATGAAGGGAGCTGCCTAAATGACTTTCTCTCTCCTGCTGTAGCTTTTCCAGGCACTGGTGCAGTAATGCAAAAGGACAGAGGTTAAAAATGCTGTCTGCAATTTTTAAAGTGGTGTAGTAGGTTTAATTTTTTTTTATTGGAAAAAAGTGAAGTCAGTGCTAAATAATCAGCACTGAGTCAGGCAATGTTATTCCTCCAGTTCCCACCAGTGGACAAGCTTTTTTCAGCAGCCTTGGAGGCTGAGAAGAGCATAAACATTGAAAATAATTGTATTCTTTTGGTGATCTTATTAATTCAGGCTTTGTGGAAGTTATGATATGGAAACTTCTGTGATGGTGTATCTTAATTTAAGATGGATGAGAGTCTTGTCTAACAATTTGTATAAATGGCATTTGTGGGGTAATAGCGTTTTAAAACCAAGTCTTGCACATACTAATAGAGATCTAAAAGTAGACAAGAAGTAACATAAATAAATGGAGTTTGGTCTTTCAGAATAGCTTAATAGCTTCACTCTCTAAGCAAAATGAAAGCGTTTCTTGCATGAAGCTGGCTGCAGACTGGTGATGACAGCGGGGCCAAGGCCACGGCTGGGCTTCTGTGGCACCAGTGCAGTGTCAGCAGTTGGACACCAAACCTGACTGGTGTAAAACTTGGTGGGACACACTTGATGCTGATACTTGTTTGTCAACTTATGAACTGGATTTGGGGTGTTTTCTGGGACAGCTGGGCAGTGCCTGAGAAGCCCTGACCTGTGCCTGCCCTCCAGCATCAGCTCTGACCCCTTCAGCAAAGCCATAGCCTGTTGCTCCTGTTCCTGCTCTTCTCCTGGCTTTGCTGCTGGCTGCCAACAGTTTTAATTTTCCCTTTGTCTCTGTCTTTCTCCTATTTTTCTTATTTTCTCAAAAATAGCTTTCACTGTTAGACATCAGTGTGGTACTGTGATCTCGATTCTGGCCTGGCCAGGGTGAAGTGTGGTAAAATAAGTATAGGGATGGGTATGATGGAGTGCCCAAAAATAGAACTTTAATGATGGTAAAATAACAAACACAGGGACTGCATTGTCCAAGAGACAGCATCCAAAGATGCAGGAGCATGGCTAACTTAACAATATATAGGTTTACCTGAGGGCAAGGATCCAATCTTGAACACAGCACAGGGACATGACCTTATGGAAACCAATGGAAAACTAAACCAGAAACATGGCCTATTTTGGAATGATCCCATTATCAGCCTTTCAGAACCCCACCTCCCATGGTCTCAGGTTTATGGTTTCTACACAAGCTACCTGGGGTAGGGTATTGTCCACTTTAGCTGATTTGGTAGCAACATCTCCCTGTTCCCTTTGAACTGTAAAAATCCTCTGTAAAGATTTCCGAAAAGCGAAACAAACAACTTAAAGCACAGGGTAATAACATAAACACAACAACAACTACTACAAAAATCAGTAAATTTGTTTTGACAAAAGATAGAGCCCAACCAGATAAGTTCTATTTTCTGAATAGTCCATTGAACCAGTCTCTGTCGTGTTCTACTTGCAATTTCTTGACTTCTTCCCTGAGAATCTGAATTGTCTTGTGTATGGAGTCACTGTGGTCTCAAAGATTCATGCACACACACCTTTGAAATCTTTGCAATAATGTCTGTGGGCCAATAGCAGGCAGTCTATTGCAGCTCTATATTGCAGGGTGGCGTGTCTGATGCTATCAGCATCTGTCAGTATTTCACTCAGTGCCTGGAATATAGCATTGGTTTGCCTACTCAGCCAGCACCCTAGATTTGTCTAGCATTTTTAAATCTTTTGCAGCAGCAACTACAGGTGCCAATTTTGTGGCTGTTATTCTTTTTCCTCTACTCGAAAGTTAATTTCATCTTTGCAGTCTGATTTGAATTGATGGACAAATCTCTTGCATCTAAGTTTTTGGCCACAAATTATGGCAATGTCAGTTGCTGGCTCAGTAAGCCTTCCCAAGCTACATGGTCCACCCTTGATGTGAGATGGAATGTCAGGCCATGCTCTTTCTCCACAAATGAGAAATGTCCCAGATGACAGATGTAATGGGAAATTACTGGGCCAGGAGTAGATGGCTGAGGTGTAATTACAGCATGTACTTCCATTTTTATAGACCTAATTATGTGTAACATAATTATTAAATATTCCCTAATTATGGGAAACATCCCACCATGTATTTTGTTTCTCCCTTATAGCATGAACACCAAAGATACTTCACATTAATTCAGGAGTCTTTTCAATATTATGAAATTTAACACAAAAATCCATTTTTACAGAGCCCAGAATCTCCAATTCTTGAGGTTCTAGTGGGGGATGCAGTACATTCCAGGACCAGTAATCCCAGTTATTGAAGGGATTATGAATCCACTTATTGTGAGAATACATTTCACGGATGGTGTCTTTGGTTAGTGGCCATGCATCTGTCAGTAACCCAAATAAATAGGTGGAGAAGGGATTGTCAGGGGTGGCTACTGACAGATACAGGGATTTCTGCTTGGTGGTGTTAGCTAGGGTAACCCAGACAGTTTTCTTTGGCTGCAGGATTTCTCAGGCTTCAGCAAGGTGTATGGCATGGATCAGGATGGGTAAAGCAAGCAGGAGTCCTTCAGGACTCATGTCCAGTGGAATAACCTGCAAATAGGACTTAAAAATTAATAATGCGTAAGGAATTAAGAAACTGGTGATATTAATTTTCAGGTTCTTCCTAGGGTTTCTCCTGTTGAAGTTCTTAGTGTTCCTTCGAAGTCTGCAGATATGGTTTCATATTTTTTGCTGGAACCCACCAAGGTCCTTTACCAGTAGAGACACAAGACCCCTCCCCGAGGTAATCAGTGGGAAAGACCCTAAAATTTGGTTAGACTGTAGAAAATAACCCCTAAACAGTAAAATCCCCTTGAAAATGCAAAGGTATAAGAAGTCACAGCATCACAAAGTATGTTGTACTTTGCTCCTCCCCTTGGTGCATGTATTTTATCACTTGCACAGCAATTGTGTACATTACATTTCTTCTTACTGCTGTAGTTCTGCCCCTGTAGTGGATGCATTTGGTCCCAGTGAAGACAGTGGGTGACAGCGATATGGAGCCTGGGAAAATGTCTTAAACAGAAATGCTTTTGGTTGGAAATCTAGCACTTCCTTTGGCTTCAGAGCGTTGACATTATTCGTTGCCTTTGATTCATAAAAAAGCTTGAATTGGAAGTCATCGGACTTTGATAATTGTTAGCAAAAGGTATTTATTAGCAGAAGTCATCTAAATCAAACCTCTTAGTGTAAAACAAGATGCTAAACAGTTTATATTTCATTCATTTATGGAAGAAATAGTGACTGGCATTCAAAGAGCACTGTGTAAAATGCTCTTTGAAGAGCATATAGGAACATATAGGAATTAAAAATGCTCNCGTAAAACAAGGCGCTAAACAGTTTATATTTTATTCATTTATGGAAGAGATAGTGATTGTCATTCAAAGAACACTGTGTAAAATGCCAACATATAGGAATTAAAAATGCTCTCTGTGACTTGGTTAAGAACAAACACTGTCTGTTCCTGAATTTCCACCCTTGCTTGTAAAAGCAAAGGGGAGCTTGTGAGGTACTGAGAAGGCCAAACACTGTGTGCAGGTGAATGCTCAGTCACTCTTTACTGAGGGTGATTTGTACTTCTGTAGTATTTCTGGGCCAGAAAGATCCCCAAGCCCCATCTAAAACAGCTTTGTTGTCCCCTGCTGTTCGCTGCCGCTGTCTGCCAGCAGCCCTGCTTGCAGAGGTCAGATGAGCTCACCAGAGCTCGGGGAAAACTGTGTGGGCACACTGTACTGTGGATAAAATACACAAGGGGAAAACTGAAAAATATTGTGAGAATTAAAATGCATATTTCTATTAAGTAGTAATGCACTGAATGAAGGTACTAAAAAGCAATATATATTAATGAAATTCCTTTGATGCACAAAGCTCCACAGAATACTTCTGTATCTTGAAACACAAATGGAAGTTGTCTTGTCAGTTTCAGAAATACCACTTCTCAGGGTAGTTGGAGCTGTTGTTTAATTATAACTCTCTTTGTAGAAGATAACTTACCAAAATAGTTTTCTCTGAAAGAATATTTAAATTTCAAAACCAATTTAATCTCTCTACAACAGGAAATATTTAAATTTTGAATTTCTAAATTTACAGAATACCTTAGGAGATAATGTTCAATTAATTACACATATATACAATGTCATATAGCTTATGACATAAGTTCCAGCTTTTGCAATCTGGCACAAAGCCAGGACACCAGTGTGAAGCACCGTGGCATTTGCAAGGTCCTAGATAGCTACAGATATGTCAAGATATTTATTTTTTATGCTGTAGAAAATGTGCTCATTGCAATTTTTCAGGCAAAGCCTTCTGGTCATAGGAGCTAATTGCTTCCAAAATAATTAAAGTACAAATATCTAAGACCTAATAGCTTTAGACATATAAAAATTAAAATGAAATTGAAATTTATTATGTTGGCTACACTGAGCAGATGCTGCAGTCACTATCAATTGTTTTGTTCTAGTGTGTCCTTGAGGAAGGTTTCCATCCTCGTGTGGTGTTGCGATGTAAGGATGGAGCTGTGGGTTGTGTTGCTGGAGTACGCTGTAGGCTGCTGCTTCTCCATGGCCCTCGGGCCATTAGGGACCCTGCTGAGAGCTGGCTCTCCGGAGGGGGGGGCACCCTTCCTTCATCGCACATGAAGTTATTCTTTAACAGAATCAAAAAACTTCTGGTTCTTCGGTTGTTGCTCCCTCACATTGTTGCAATGGGCACCTCCCCACTCACCAGTATGAAATGTGCTGGGAGAGGTGTTGGCAGATCTTTTCAGATGTGCTTTTTTCACAACAAAGGCGTGTGTGCTTATTCTGTGAAGGTATTCTGTGTGCCTCTTCCCCTGAAGCCATGGATATTGTTTCTTTGATTTCCATTAGAATACTGCAAAATTTGCATTTGGCACTGGGTACCCACTGCTCACACTAGGTTGAGCCAACATAAGCCTTCTTGGGAATTTGTAATCTCTGGTTACAGCTGTACTATCCCAAACCCAGCAGTACTTATTTTGGGGGCAGTGCTGCGTGCTGAAAGCTCTCCAAGAGAGAAATGACACTTGCAAGCAAGCAGGCTGAAACTGGATTACAGATCCATTCTCCTGCAGATGAGCTACCAGTGGCGTGTCTGTAGGTGCACAGGCTGCCAGAATGTAGATTAATGTTGCAATCCAAATGCTTTATGTCATAAGAGAAAGGAAGGTCCTTTGTGCCACCTCTGTTTCTGTTCCAGAAGTAATCCTGTTCTCCTTGAACTATTGCAAAATATTCTGCAGTGCAGTGTAATGTGTAAATATATTAGGAATTTTTGCATTCCAGGATTTGGATGTCAGTGCCTGAGACTAATAACGACTTTTGTTTATTTCATTTAGAGATTATTTTCTTTGCATAGTTAATTAAAAGTTTGTAACAATAACCATCACGATACTTCTGGGCAACTTTAAGGCCTGATACATATTATCTATTGCTGATCAATTACCTTTATTGTAAACTATTATGAATATTTGGCTTGAGGTTACTGGTAATTCAGAAAGCTTTCTTCTCTGGGACTCTAGGTTGTATAGGGATAACAGGTGCAAGAGAAGTATGAGGGTGTTTTGTTTTTTGTTTGTTTTTCCTCTAAGAGAGGAGACAGATCCAAGTTTAAAATTTACAGGCTTGTTTGGAAAATTAGTAAGTACTGTTAAGTTAACAACTTCTCTTGTTCTATTATTGCTAACCCAAGAATTCCCTTGTTCTATTACTACTAACCCAAGAATCTCTGGTATTCACCTGTAGTCATTTCACAACAAGATCCTACTGAACGAACATATTGCTACAGAAGTAAGATACTGAATTTCACAGCCATGTAAAATTGGAATTAAGTTTATCATGTTTTATCAGTGGATGAAAAACTAATGTTCAATTGGTAGTACCCTGTTAACTTTGATGAAACAGAATACCCACTGAGTTATGGTCCATCCCTTTCTGGAAGCTGATGTTTATTTGTCTGTTAGGGTTGTTTTCCAACTGCTAGAGCATAGCTCGCTGAGGAAAAAGAATTACTGAATAAGTCAGCTAGGGCATGATGGTATGATCTTTTGATTAAAGGGTTCTCAAGATTTAAATGGCATGGCCGTGACCTCCCCTTTATAATCCTAAACTTGAGATGTAGATAACCTTACATTTAATAGATGTCCATACACAAACATTTAAAGTAGAAGGAAACTGACTTAAACGGGCAAATTTTGACAGACGAACAAGTTAAAAGAGTCTTTATAAGAGTACTTTATGAAGTTCACTGAAGACTCATTGCTGAGTTTGCTGAGAAAGACTTGTCAATGAGTAGCTATTTGATAGGACTTTTTTCATCCTTGGGGACTTGTTTTATTTCAGTGTTTGTTGTGGGTCCCCCCATCCCCTAACTTAATTTTCAAAAGGGGGGAAAGCAAGTTTCAAGTTAGAAGCAGATTTCAATTAATATCTCCAAGATTAGAGAAAGCTGTACCAGTCTTTAGGAAGATCTGAGTAGTAAATTGGGAGAGATAAGGAAAATAGAAAACACAATAAGATAATTAGTGAAATAAGATAATAAACGAAATAAGAAATAAAGATATGTTGTGATTATTTTGAGAATATCATTGAAGTTGATTCTGAGTGTTCTCTGCAGCAGGATGAACTAGTTTTAGTTCTTTATGAAAGCTGCTTTTTTGACTGAATTATCTGTAGGCTGGGAGTAATTTCCCTGTGCGATGTCTGACTCATTCTTACAAATAGTGCAATAATACACTTCAGCTTTGTCAGCTATTTGTAACCACGGTGGCCAGAATCCCCATGGGAATTGTCATTAATGGGATGCAGTTTTTGGGCTGGCTTTGCTATGGTATAAATTGGCGTACTTCTTTTGACTGAACTGCCATGCTAAGTTATATCATTTAAGAATCTGGCATTCTAGTTTGACATGTGGCTTGAAGTTCCTATTGATTGAAAGCAGTCTGTTAATATGAAATCAAAGTAATTGAATACAGCCTATGGGAACCAGTGCTGCTTGTCATTTGTTATTAGGCAGAAATGTTAAAAATATTAAGTAATTCTTGAAATTATTTTTATGAAACAGCGTAATAGTAATTTAAAGAAAGGTCCGTTTTCACCCCAGAGCTTTGCCTTGAGTTGCGTTTGCAGGCCTTCATACAAGGCCAAATAAATTATGTCACTCTGCATTCCCAAATGGGAAAAATGATATATGTCTAAGAAATATATTGTATATGTAATTTAAGTTTGGAACTGTTTACAGCACTTCCTTATAGTGCGGGTAAACTGAATGACTTTAATTACCAGTGACTTACTGATGAACTGCTGAAGTTTTTGTTCTGCAAGACTTGCCTTATCTGCATATGTAGGCTTTTGTTCAATGTTATCAGTTTTATGCAGGCAGCATGTGTCTCCAGGGTGGCACTTGTCCCAAAGCAAGGGCCTAGTGTAGGGGTTCAGAGTGAGGTGTTGGCTGGAGCGGGAGGCTCATCTCTAGAGAGAGCCCCATGCACTGCTGCCTGTGCATGTCTGGGCATCCCAGCCCTGCCACCGCCGGTCTCGAGGGCCCTGAATGGCACCCCAGCAGCCACTGAGCATTTTTTGGCAGGGTGATGTCTCTTGTGCAGCTTCTCTGAATGGCTGCAGCCCCCAAGGAACTCGCTGGCCTGACCACCTGCCCAGCCCTGACTCCCCAGGCATGGCTGCTGCTGCCTCATGCTGCTATGGTGCTACACTGAATGCTCACAGGCATGTTCACCTAAGGTGCACAAAAAATTGTTTTGTTTGTAGGCCACTAAATAAAAGATGGACAGGAAGACACATGGCGAGGTTTCTGTCCTGCTCAGCAGCTGCAGTTGTGTCAACTTCTCAGCTTCTGTGTGTGGCACTGCCACAAACCAGTGAGCCTGGGTTAAATAGGTAAATAAATAAATAGGAATTGATCAGGCCACAGATTTGGGATATCCGTGTACCTCCCTGGGATGCTGACGACACTTGTTGGTTGTGGGGCTGCCCCAGGCCCAGCATGGCTGTCGCCTCCCAGAGCTGTTCCAGGCTCTGGTTCAGGGCTGTAGTGAGGGTATCTGCTGCTCCTGGGTGGCTGCAGGCCATTTTGAGTGGAGTAGGGATGGTTTTTTTGTTTCCTCTGCCTTCAGGTGATTCCATCCTTTAGGGCCAGGTGGCCCCTGCAGCCATCTGGGTACAGAGGAGAATGAGGACATGTCTGGCTTTGTTCTGGGCCTTATGGTCCCTTCCTGACCACTGCTTTCTGACTCAGGGTGCTGACCCTGGCCCTGGCAGTGCCCCCAGCCAGGGGCCAGGGCTGCTGTGGGATGAGTCCCAAGGGTCCTGTGTGTGCTCCCAGCTGTCTCACCATCCCTGAAACATCCCTGAAATGGGCAGCTGCCTGTGCCTGCAGGCTGTGGGATGAGCACCTGCAGCTTTTGGAGCCTTTGTCATGTTGATAACCTAGGCCAACAGGAATAAGCCCTTCCTATGCCAAAAGAGAAACAAAAGAAAGCAAAAGCTCTTTGGTGTGGCTTCAGGTGGAGGGTTGGCCATCCCAGCCATCCCATTCCTTAGATCCCCTTTCCTGTCCCTTTTAAGGACACTTTCATGTGACAATAGGCCTGAAATCAGACACTGATGACTTGTGACCCTTTGACATATTCTCAACAAGAGTTTATGCAGTGGGAATTAAATTCCTTTTGTTTTGGACAAAAGGGTTGCAATTTGAGTCCTTCACGGTGACACTGGAGGACTCTCAGGGAGTCTGGTGTGCCACCAGAGCTGTTTAGGTAATTTATCCCCTGGACCTGGTAGCGTGAGCCTTGTGAACTATCACGAGGCACTTTTGCTGTCTCTTTAGATTTGTTAGCGTGCCCTCATTTTGCAGTTGAGTCCTCGTGTGCTGCCTGTGGCTCGGCTGCCTGATGGGGGCCTTGTGGGGATGGTGAAGGGCTGGGAGAGAGGAGCGGGCTTGGGATGGTCAAGAGCCCTGCTTGATGATTGCACTGCCAGGCAAATGGCCAAACAAGGGGCATCTTTCAATTAAATAGGATAAAATTGCAACACATTTCATAGGGTTATTTTTATTCAGGTAGCTTCTCAGTAAGGTAGTGAATTTTATTTTGAAGTGAGATACAGAGACAATGATTACAGAGATCTTTGCATAGTTTTTCCCCCTTTTTGGATTAGATTGCGTGTTTGTTGTCTGCTGGCTATTACTTTCATGTCAGTATAAGTACAAGAGGTTATAGAAGTTCATGATGTTTCTCACATTGTAGCAGCTTTCTGCATACCAACCCCTTTGCCCTTTCGACTACATGAAAAACTATAAATGTGTCAAGCAGGAAGATTTAAGTAAGTGCTGTTAAGGTCCCAGACACTCATTCCAGAGCTTCGATTTCTTAAGAGCTGTCTGAGCTTTAACTTTACGTGCAACCACACAGTCATGCCGACTAAAATCCTGCTAATTATTTTGGAGACATTTTTGTATGATGTGTCTTGAGAAAAGAGTCTGAGCATCTGTGAAACAGATGAAGTGAAAATTCCTCTGGCGTCTATCAACAAACATAAGCAGGTGGAGCATTTCCAAGTTTCTGCAGCTGAGGGAGGGGCTCCTGAAAACACGGTTATTTGTAGCACAGGGGGAAATGAAATTAAAAATAATTACTTATGTATCTTCATTTGATGCTGCCTTGTCAGATAAGGCCAGTTCAGGAACAGCAGCTTTCTGCTTCGTTTCAAGGGCCATTGTAAATAGATTGTCAGGTTTTTCTAGGAAATGAACAAGGTGCTGCAGGACTCTAAGATGCAAATTGCTGAATCTAGAATTATGCACTGCAAATAGGTCTCATTTCTCAGTTTGAAAGGTGTTAAAATGTTTACACTTATTGCCTGTGCAAGGTTAATCAAGGTAATTTCTGAAATACATTGCTGTATCAATCTCCTAATGGAGAATTCCTGAAAATCAAATGGTTTGTATGTTTTAAGGCAAACCACAGGAATTTAGAAATAAAAAAAATATGCTGCTGGTGCCCACTAAAGGAAATATGTGTGGTAAGAAGCTGTTTTTGCTGCCCAGAATGAAAGGCCAGCTGGCATCAATTAGCACTTTATGCACATGCACTTTTATAGAAATAATTTTTACTGAGCAGATCTTAAAGCCTTTCAGTGCCACTTAGTTAATCCTCCTAACAATCCTGGCCAGAGCTGCCCCATTATACACATGGGCAGGCTGGAAATTGGGGAGATTTAAGTGACTAATCCATAGCTGCAGAGTGAATCAGTTCTATCCCATCTTATCTGTATTTGCAATGCAGCACTACCTTTCCTCAGAAGGGAAACCAAAAAACAAGATACAAGTCACAGCAATGGTTGTGTGGTGAGTTTTAGAGTATCCTTTATAAAGTGCTGCCTTTAAACAGTGTATAGGATAGAAATAAAATTTATTACATGAAGGACAACTACAAAGGATTAAGTCATTTGTACAATAATTGACTTCTCTGCTTCATTTTCATCGTTTATTATGTTTTTGCGTAAATGCAAAGACAAAGAAAGACATTTCCCAGTACATGAGAGAAAGTCTTGTTGTCTTTTCAAGAAAGAGAGACTAGATTTTTTTTAAAAATAAATGCTTTCTTCTTCTAAGAGCATGACTATGCAAAAATGCAGGTGTGCTAAATTCGATGCAGGGTGTGAAATGAGCAAATGTCCTTTACTGCTTTCACTGAAATGTGTACCCACTTAAACCAAGCTGCTGCCTGTTTTCCATTTAAAGGCCAAGAAAGAGCAACTAAAACATGCAAATATGTGTCTAACCCAGTATTTCCTGGTGGCATGATTGGACCTTTGGATAAGAACTCAGTATCTTTCTTTATTCCTTTTGTGTGTGGGTTGTTGATCTCTGTCACATGTGGGGTGGGGAGGAAGTGTGAGACTCCAGGCTGCAGCTGAGAGGAAGGTGTCACAAATGTCATCCCTAAAGCACTGGATCTTTTTCTATGAATTTCCAGGGTGATGAGGAGTTTTAATTTTTTTTCTCCCCCTACTCCAGTAAGGTTGTTAAAAAGGAAGCAGGGAATAAATAGAAAAAAAGCTGCCTAGTTCCCTAGTATCTCACGCTGCTGTGGAAATCAGACAGTAAATAGATAAATTATCCTGTAGTCATGCCTGACTGTAGCCTCAAGATATGAAGTTTTTTTTTATTTCCAGCTGACAGACGGTATAAATGAGGCTCATCATTGTGAATGAGCCAGGGATGCCCTGTGGTTTAACCCTGCCTTTGGTTAAGCTGGTGTGTTGGTTCACATCTCAGGGCTATCTTTTCAATTAATTCTTCCAGAGCTGATGAGCTGAATAACATGAAATGTATTAGGGGGCATGTGCCAGGTGACAGTGAAAGTGCTGCCTGATTATACAGATATTAAAAGATATTTTTAATAGAGTGCTGTATATTCATAAGCAAATTTCTTATTTATTTTAGAGCAATATAACTCCACAGCAATTGCACTAAACATAAAGAATTGCTCTGATATTCCCTCACTGCAATATAAAGCACAGTTGTAAGTTCCTCCAAGATGAGAAGAGTGTTGTGTATAAAGCCAACTACATTTTGTGTAATATAGGAAGCATATTGTTCATATTCTACCAAGTAAAATCTGTTTTGGATTTCTTTTACTGAGGGTCCAGATCATATAAATGATTGTGGCCTTTGCTGTATAGCACAAAGCAAGACATGGTCTTTTCATGTCTGGAACAGTTTGACATAATCGAAATGTATAGAAGATATTTAAGATGCTTGTTCAGCATATAAAAAAAGCTATGGCTCAGGCTGCTATTCCCAACTGTAAAATTCAAAAAATCTTAGTAGAAAATGAAACCCCTCAAAACAGCATGCATTCCTCACAGTTAATATATATTAACTTTATCCAGTGTTTCATTCTCTCCCTTCTGAACATAAAAGAAAGGTAAAATAGCATTGGCCACTGTTCTGATCCTCTTATAAAGTGTGGCTAAATCCTTGGCTTTTCCTTGGGCTCAGTTACCTTGCTCACCCATCAATAGTTTGGGCAGGAGATGGGTATGAGGGTGGTTGAAGTTTTCACAATGCTAAAAGAGTGTCCCTACAAATCTTCTGTGCCAACCACCTCTTAATGTTTTGATTTCAGATTTTGGATTGAGGACATAAACCCTGGCCATCTCTGAATTATTTTGTAGAGACTGTACAAAAAATCCAGGGGAGTGAGAGTGATTATTCTTGGCTCTACTGGATAGATAGTAGAACATGCTGGCATTGATACCATGAGTAAATCCTCATGGTTTCCTTGTGGTGAGAAATTAAGTTATTTCATTTTACCAAAGTTTTGGTGAATCAGAATGGATTTACCTGGTAACATGTAGGGGTGACAAAAGTGGACACTGTCCATCCCTCCCACT
>VZTB01012685.1:796202-830555 GCA_013397245.1 Thryothorus ludovicianus
TTTGTGAGACAGACAGCATTATATTTATCCTTGCCTACATTTAAGCACAAAGTTTAATCAGATTTCATGTTTTTTTCTGGAGGTCAGATATAAATGTGAAAGGTAGGCACACAAGAACAAGTCCAGTTTACTAGGTGATATTTTTAGCATTCTTCAAGACAACTAAAATGGGAACTTGTCTCAAAGCAAATCAAGAGTGTTTTTGTAAGGATGTGAGCAATATGGAATGCAAGTAATATTGCCTGGAAATGTTATTTTCAAGTCCTTTAACAAGTTCTCTAAAAGATTGGCTCAAACAAACAGTTTCCCAAATTATTTTATTTTAAAAAAACCAAAAAATAAATTCCAAACCTTAAAAGGATTTTTTTTAAGCCCACAGAATTAATATTATCTTTTGTTCCTCTTTTCAGAGTTCCATGAAGAAAATCTGTTATTGCCTTTCTTTCACTGTCATTTAGTTTGATTGAATGGACAATGATTGCTCCTCTGTGATATTCTGCACTAGCAGCAGTGGAGGCTATGAAGCAATCATAGTTTAGTCCTGATCTTGGTTGTCAATGAACGTAGATTCAATTAAGTCAATTTATTTATATTTTTTTCCTGGTCATACAGTCAATTCCCCTGCTTTCTTATGTCTGAAAGCAGCTTTTTTAACCATAGTTCTAGATACAATTTTTAGTCCTGTTTGAAGTTCATTATGACAATTCCTTTGATATTGGTAGCAGTTGGATTTGGCTGAAGGGTACTATTGCATATTATGACTCTTGTTTGCTTTTTACCTTTTTTATCCTTTAAATAGCATACCTTTGACAAGCAGATTGCTGACGTTAGCTTTTTTATTAAAAGAAACAAACATAAGTAGCTCATTAAAGCTGTCAAAAGAAGAAGCTGCAAAGCAGAGAAAGGCAGTTTGAAAATTCACGATTGAATACTTCTTGTGGTAGTTGTTTATTTTTTGATATTTGTGTGCACAGAGAGGCTCAACAGGCACAGTAGTGGTGGTTTACTGGGGGAAATACTCCCTTGCAACCACAGCTAGGGTAACTGCATATACAGGCAGAGCCAACTGATTGTGTATTGCATGTCCTGAGTAGGCTGTGAAACAGAAGTTATAAAAGTGGCTCTTAGGTGTTCCTTTCCAATGTCTTTTCCCAGTCAAAGGAAATGTTCTTGTTCTTTTTTTGTATAGTTTTATACTTACTTGCTTCTTGGCACTCAGTTCCCCATAAAATCAATATCTATGTTTAAAAACATTTTTTTCAAGAGATTGTCATCAAATGCATATGGTTGTGATGGTATTAATTTAAAATTACATGTTCCAAAAGATCCCACAGAGGTGAACTTGTTTGAGAAATAGTTTATCTCCGTACAATGGAACATATGTTTACCTCAAGAATGTTGCTAACTGTGTCTGGGGATATTACCAATGAGACAGGCAGCAGAAGGCAATCATTCACATGTTTGGAGGAGTGCTTTTGGTTTTGTGTGAGCCCGTGGTATGTGTTTGAGTTACATGGAGAAGTACAAGCATTTTGGCTAGTCCAGGCTTGCCCCTCCATTACTTGTGTGTGCTATTTGTGTCTCATCTGCACTTTGCTTGCATGGGGTAAAACAAATGGACCTTGATCATCATCTTCTTTATTTGACCTCCAAGAGTGGATGCCTTGAAGAAGGAGAAACTGAAAAGTAGACAAAAAGACATTTGCACCTGGCCACTTGCACAATGTCTGAGGGGTGTGGGATAAATCCTGATCTCAGCTGGTGATCATCTTATGAATCCTCTTATCCTTCAAGCATGAGATTTGATTACCTCAGGTCTTTCTGTTCATGCTCACATAGCTGTAAATATAACACCTGCTGTGTTATCTAACTTTGTAAAATTACCCATTTCATAACCCTTTGACCAAGGAAGTACACTTCGTTAAAAGAGGGAGTCTCTTTGTCTCAGCCCATAACATCAGGCCAAAGTAAAAGTGATTTTTCCTGCTGTGACCTCTGCAAAAGCTCAGAGACTACATCTGCTAAGCACTCGTCCTGAGGCAGAGGTGCTCTGCTCTGCCTTTGCTGCTCTCAGTGTAGTATATGATGCATACATGGCAGTAAAAATATATTCAAAGTTAAACAAACCAAAATGACTGCAACTTCTGGTGATCGTGTAAATTGTTCATTCGTGAAGTCTGGAGGGTGAGTCTGAATGAGAGATGCACTCAAATCAGTACTGAGGTATTTGAAATACCTCTGTGTCCTCCATGATTAGCAAAACATGTAGGATACTCTTCGTTCTTACCCCGGGCTCATATTATGAGTTACAAAATAAACTTTAAATCCTGTGCATTTAAGACCTGATTCTCTGTATCTCTCCTTGAATGTAAAATACCCATGTCATTTGAAAAGCAAGGGCAATTACAAAATTTTTCTTGGAGAAGGGAATATTGTAAATCATTAATAAATGACTGTAGGCATATATGCTATAGGCATAGCAATCCTTACTGCCAGTCCTGAAATACAGCAGCACAGTTCAATTGTATTGTGCAGTAAATCTATCCAAATTAATTGTCTTTCATACTGATGAAAGCTGTTTTTACTCTGGGCAGGATGACACAACTGACGTCTCATCCTGTTTTTTCCTCCCCTTTTCCCTCCACCCTGATCTCTGGGCGCACATTCTCATTGTTTTTTTCCTTTTTCCCCTCCAGTCCCTCTCAGTATTCCAGACAAGGAACCTGTTTTTAATTTTCATGTGTCATGTCTGTCTCATAAAACACACACACTGGATCATATGACTGTTGTGCAATATTAGAGGGCTGTTGAAATGAGTATCACATAGAAGGGCTTGTAAAGTCATCTTGAAATAAAATGTATGAAGTTTCAATGTTGAAAGGGGCAAAAATTCCATGCAGATGAGAGAAGTAAAGATACACTGACCATGAGTAACAAGTCATATGATTTAAAAACAGTCCTTGTAGTTTTTACCCCAGTCACTATCACATGGGCAAGTGTGTTAGGGGGTGCAGTCTCAGCCTCCTGAAGGGAGCATGGTGGGGTGGTTCTTCTGCTCTGCCGTGGGCTGTATTCAGCATCGTTGGGGCCTCTGTGCTGTGCATGGAAGAAATTGGCCAATCCAGCACTGACCCAAAGTGTCATCATTGGATCACAGGCAGGCTCCAATTATGAAACAGCTACAAATAAGTTATGTTGTTCTACCATGTCCTAAGGCTCTGTGTTACTAATGGATTAATACAATTTTATTTTGCACATGCAGGCATAACTTTTTTGTCTGGTGTATGAGTTCAGTAATGCAGTTTCAGGAAATCTGTGGGAATCAGGTAAGGGGAGATGATCCTTCATGGATGTCAGCTGTAGAATTCAATGTGTAAGGTTTGTGAATGAGGGACACCACCGTGTAATTCATTCACTTTTGCAGTCAGTGCTGCATGTTTTTTGAGTAGGTTGCAGCAGGAATAAGTACAGGAGTTTTAAATCAGTAGTCCAGATGAGAGCGTCTTTTTGCTCCCAGTTGTACAATAATACACTCCCTAACGTGAGATCCCAGAGGGCTGTCTCACAGGTACACACAGCTCTACTAAGTGGAAAGCTGTGGGGATTTTAATGATGGGTGTTGCTGCTAAGTTGCCAGGCTGATCTGGAAAGAACTTGTTTTCCTAGGAGTCCTGCAATATCAGCCCCACAGCACCTATTGCAGCAGGATGTAAACTGTTTGCAGGCTCTCTTCTCTGGAAAGGGTGAATTAGAGCCAGACCCAGACCCTTCTACTCCACTCTCTTCCCTGCCCCTTAGCTGAAGCAACACCAAAAGGAATCAAGCTGGTGATGAAGGATGAAAGAACAACTGTAAAACATGTAGGAATTACAGAAACTAAACCCAATCTTTTCTGCATAAATATGAACCTGTTGTGTAAGGGCTTTAGATTCAATGCAGAGCTGGAGTGTAGCTATTGAGTGCCCACATGGAGGGAAAGGGCTCTGCAGCTGCGTGACAACTGACAGGACATCATCATTTTGAGATGACTGTTTCCTTCAGGATAATTTCATATTCCTGTCTTACAGAATATAAATAGTGGCAGGAAGGAGTTCACAGAGAAGGCTGTTAACCTGGAGCACATATACACAGTCTCTTCTTGTTACTGCTATTATTGTACACATCTGTCTCATTTGAGAAAATGTCCTTTGCTTTTCTCTTGTGCTTTGTTTCTTGATTTGCTGTCATCTGGGTGTGTTGAATTATAGATGGCTTTCATGAATGGAATAACAAGGGATGGACAGCAAGGGCACCCATGCTGTCACATTGCTTCATTTTTTTTTCCTGAGTCGGCTGGCATGGTATTGGGCTGGGTAAGGTCTGGAGGGGCTGGAGGTGAGCAGAATATGTTCTTCATGTCTGGCATGCCTCCTGAGTTTTGGTTGGCTCCTGTATTCTAACAAACTCTTGCTTGATTAAAATGGCTGCTAGACCATTCCTTGTACCTCTCCTTTGGAGATTGTCTATTTTGCTTTCAGACTGAGAGCAGAGATGTGAGAAGTGCCTTTTACTTGTTCTGGACGTGGATACCAGAAGCAAGAGAAATATCATGACCTAAATTTGTTTTAAAGGTTACTCATTTGGTGCAGAATTGTGGGCCTGTGGTACCAGGGGTGAGAGCATCTTGCCATGACACAGCTTGGAGCTGGGGCTGCCTGCCCAGTCCATAGCTGAGGGCAGCTGTTGGTGTGGGCTTTACAGAGAACTTTATGGCATTTCTTCCTGGCTTGCACCAGCCAGGAGGGCCGAGCTGTTTGTGTCCATGCCTGTCCCTGCTGAATACTGCATGCCAAGGTTGGCACCCAAACAGACCGCGGAGGCAGAAGCGGGAGGTTTTTAAAATCGTATCTCATGGTCCTGAAAACTTCTTTTTAAAACACTAAATTTTTGGTAGTTCTTGCTGGGCAGTCATTTAGGGGAGAGAAGTGCTCAGTGAAAAATACAGTCGGGGCAAGAAATGCTGATTAAAATACAGAAATACAGTTTGCTTTATGGAGCTACCTTAGTAAGAAGGAGAGAGTCTTTGTGCCACTCAGTGGAAGCAATTGTTGGTCGAGAATAAGAGGTTTTGGCTCTTAATATGCAGCTTTTATTTATTTATTTTTTTTTAAAGAAAGTCTTGTGTGCTGTGCTCTGAAAAAACCAAAAGCAAACAGAAGGGTCATGACTCTGTCTTCTCCCTCCTCTCCAGGTTCAGGAGAGGAGGAAGGAATGCAGCACACAGGTTTCCAACCGACCAGAGCATGGTATAGCAGCTGCAAACACTTCACTGTCGGGTGGAGAGGTGACTTCAGCACTTCTGTGTGCTGATGTTCTGCAAAAGGCCGTTGTTTCAGAGGCACTTTTCCCACATGTGCATACTTGGAAAAAGCAAAATATTTTTACTTAGGATTCTTGGACTCCCCTTTGAACCTCTTGTGTTGTAATGAGATTCTTGGACTTCAGGTTTTTGTAGAGTTTCTTTGCACTGACTCAGAGGAAGATTTCGTATATGTGGTAGCAAATTATAGTCGGACAGGATGGTAGAAACCTGGAGTTGTTCCAGCACAGTAACTGAATCAAAATCTGAAATGGAATTACACCACTATTTCTAGATCCTTTTCATGATACTGTTCTAATTTGCTTTATCTTGCACTGTGTTATGTTCTAACAATGCCCAGAATAAAACAGATTTGTTTAAATAGTGTGTATTTTAAGAAAAATTATGACTTTGACTATCTATTTTTACATCTGGGTCTGTGTTACGTACGTGGTACTCTCTCCATGTTCACTTGCATATAGCCAAGGACAGCAGAAGGGACATGGCACCGTGCCCATGGTGAGAGCATCTCTTCCTATCCTTGGGCATTTTCTTCCATTTTCTCTTGCTCTGGATTTTGGCTTAGCAGGGTAAGTGGCCATCATATACCCAGAAGAGGTAGTATTTGCAGGCTGCATGAATCTGTGGCAATGCAAACCTGCAAAATAGCTTCTTTTAGAGTACCTTGCATTATTTCTATTTCAACATGTTCTGGCTGCTCGGAGATGCAGGTTACAAATGTGAACTGCCAGTTCTCTGTTCTTTGGCATTCAGTTTTGGATCATGATAACTAACCAATTGCAACCACATTTAGAACTTTCCTTTTTGTATTTTCCCTCTTTCCTTTCCTTTCTTCTTGTTTTATTTCCCCAAGTTGTGTCTTAAGCATGACTATGGATCACAATGGTGTAATTGTTTCATTCCAAATCACTGGGACGATGCTATTGGGTTATCCAAAAGAATAAACTCTGGTTGGCTTGACTGCAATTTTGCCTTACTTAAGGAGCAGTTCCTAAACAAAATGCTGAGAGTAATTAGTATCTAATTTCAATATTCTCTTAGTCTCAGAAAGTATTAAAACCCTTCCACAGCTCTAAAGCTACCATAACTGGAATGGCAGAGATCTCTTCACTTTTAGTGCAGGCTGAGATGAGCTCTTCTTCCTGGGGTCTTTGCAATGGTGGGGAAGGCAGGTAGGTCCCTTCTTTGGGTCACTCCTTTGCTAAGGTGATCATGCTCAGCCCACTGGCTGCTGCTCCCAGCACTGCTGGAAGGGGGATGTTGGTCTGAGGAGGTGTCTTGCAGTAAATAGTAAGGTTATGGCAACTTATATTTTTATTATTGTATTTCAAGATGAAGAGGAATATGGTTTCTGGTATCAGGATAGGTGTTGCCACATATGCCACAGATGGTTTGCTGGCTCACTTGGTTAGAAAGGAGTTAGGCTATCTTTCTTTCAAACTATTTAGAAAAAAGAAAAGCAGGAGCATTTAACGGATGAGCTGAATTCTGGAAGAAGTTTTTAGTTAAAGAAGAATTGCTTTCTCTTTCCATAACAATTCACAGGGAACCCTTTCCAATTCTCATGATTAAGAAAATTTGTTATAATGCCCAATTTTGAAGATTTTTTTGAAAAGACATGTATTTGTGTTTATGTCTGTATATAATATAAACATTTAAAACCTGTTTCAATGGCATGAAATAATCTTTTGGTTAGTGATTCTTCCATACAAAAGTCTCCTGCTGAAGACAATAGAAATTCTGTGCACAGACCCACTAGGGGCCTGGGCTGCAGTGGCCTCAAGGAAAAATCCTAAATTCTTTCAAGATTACGTGTTTGGACTATAATGTTTCAGTGTTGTCTTTGTAATTTAGCTATTCTTACAGTAAGTTAACAATGGGTTTTCTGCTTGGATCTCTATAATGATTTCTGCAAAGCTCAGTGAATTTGCTTTCCTATGTGGTTGTGTCCCATGTGGGGTTTTTAATTTTGCCCCAAGCTCAGCCTAAATGACTTCATTTATATGCATTTCACATCAAAGTCATAGCAAACACAAATGTTTTCCTTGGTTTTTAATGACATTACAAAACTGGCAAAATGTTATTTAACCCTGGACCGGGGTTCCCCCACCTAAGAACAGTTGCTACCAGTTACCTGAATTTGCAGAACCTGGTGGATAAAATAATACTGTTTATGGAGATGGAAATGAGAAAAGATGGAGATTCGAGAGAAGAAATTCATCTGGGGAAAGCTTTAAGGCCTTCTTGAGGCACCTCCTGGTTTTCTAATCCCTTCTACCGACAGAGGTCCTTTTGATGCACAGTAAATGATGCTTATCAATTGAAATGGAAATCCATTATTTACCTTAGGGGCTGGAAGTTATCAAATAGGCATCCCTGATGAAAGACCTGCACTTCAAGGAGCTCATCTCCAGCAGCTTAGCTTGGTGATTTTGTCCCTAGAGCTAGAGGGGACCACGGCTGTTCCTGAGGGCACCCCATCTCTGCTGTATTATCTGTCCCTGAATTTTCCAGTGTTGCCAGCGTGGAATCAATTGCTCTTTCTGTCAGTGTACATCCAGTGCTGTTTGAAGGGTGCTTGGAAGATTTGTGAGGCATTCTGATAATTGCAAGGATAAATTACTTTCCTGCTTAGGAATCCTTTAATTATGCTGTTGGAGGCTTTGCATGGGTAGAGCTTCAGCTGGCTGCTTAGGACAGACAGCCTCAGCTGGTGCTTGGAGGAGGGAGGGAGGGATGCTCCTTCTTCTCTGGCCAAATCTAGGCAGTCACTGCCCTGGATAGGGAATCACAGCAGGCAGTGGGGGAGTAGGTACCTACAATCAAACCAAGCTGGATTTTAAAATGTGGAGACTGTAGGATAACTCTTAATCCTGGCAGGTTTCTGTGCTGACTTCTATGTTGCATAGGGAGTAGGTTGTGAATGGAGCAGCAGGAATTCAGGGCATGTGGCCTGCAGTCCTTGCATGCTGACTCTTCCCAGTAAGAAGGGAGGGGAGGCCAGGGGCTCACCTCTGCAATGCATTTCCTATGGCAGGTTGTCAAGCCTCAGTATGAACTGCTGCAGCCACAGCCCATGGCAGAATGTATTCCTATTTCCCTGCAATTATTTCTAAAGGCATTATCTACAGAGCACAGTTAGTTTCTCTCAGCAGGAGCCAGAGGTTTCTGTGTGACTTCTGCAGCCTCCTGAGGGCAGAAAACATGGAAAACATTTTCTACTTTCTGCAGAATTTCTTTTGTTGTGCAATTGCTGGTAGGTAGCTCTCTTTCCAGTTTTTCTGAAGGTTGCTATCCCCCTCTGCCCTGTGGCACAGGGTCAGAGGACTGAGGATGTGTCCCACCAGTGAGTGCCTTACAGCTGGACTCCCGGCTGTGCAGCCAGTGCAGTGGATGCTGTGCTGCTGCAGAGCACCTGTGGGAGGACAGCAGGGCTGGGGGCATGAGGGGAGGATGTCACCTGGTCACAGCAGTGACACAAATAGGGTGTCGAGCTGTGCAGAGCTGTTGCAGGCTCATTTAAAAAAGACTTTCTATCTTTGCTTAACTTCAGCCTATGTTTCACTTTGTCATGGCAATGTTATGGTCTAAATTAAGTCATCTACTCACTTGGAAAACACTCTAGTATTGTTTTTACAATATCGTCAGTTTTCTTAGGTATGATTCTCCAAGGAAATCCCTGAGGAATCTCTGCAAGCCTAGTTGTGAAATCATGTGGGGTTTATTGATTTTCATAGGATAGATCTCTGATTTCCCATTATGTGCAGTATAAAACATCTTCACTTGTCTGTGCTGTCAGGAGTGTTGGCCAGCAATGAGGTAGTACACATTTGTGGAAACAGATATAATACTTTAAATTTTGAGAGCAGGAGGTGCCTATATTCATTGCTATGATATAAAACTGCTCATATCAAAATGTTCAGAACTGCTGTGCATTCTTTAGGAATGTATGGAAGTGAAGATGTGGGTTAGTGACTGTTCAGTAATTGCAGTATGGTTGGTATTTAGCCAAGGTGAATCAAATCACCTGTAATGATGAAATAGGGATAGCACCATTTGTGACACTTCAAGCTTTAGCAGGTTATTGGGCTTGAAATTAGTTAGTAACTAATGGGTTTGTATGCAACGATATTCTACGATAACATCTGGTTTATGTTTTTCTGCTCAGTGTTCTTGGCTTTATCCCAAAAGAAGATGCACCTTCTCTGTGACAATCAGTTGGATTTTCCAGCTGAGCAAACTCATTTCAGACCTGAAATTTCTGGCTGTGAATCAAAAGTAACTCAGCTGATTTCAAAGAAGCTATTTCATATATGTCTGCATATATATCTGATGGAAAGATTCATCCTATAATTCCATGTAAAGAGATCTCCCCATATCCTCATATATTATATTGTATGAACTAATCTTGGCAGTGGAAGCTTTATCTATTTCAATGCAGACTTAGGAAATTATGACTCCTGTGATTTTTTTGCAGTTATCTTTCTCTCTGTCTTTTCCTCAGGCATTCAAGTATTATCTTTCTAGAGGAGACTTCTGCAGCAGACATTAGGAATGAGGGAAGAATTGCATGATATGAGTCATTAAATAGCAATAAAGAAAAGATGTGATAAACTAGAGCTGTCTCAGAACAGGAACCACCTATTGTGAATTTTCAGGATTTTTGTTTGCTTATGCTAAATGTCTGCCTCTCTATCTAAATGAAAAGCTGAAAAATGGGTTGGTGAATGGACGTAGCACAGTTTTGCAATTAGTAAAAGCTTTGGTCATGTCACAGAAGTGATTCAAATGTTCCTATCTTATTTCTTCCATATTTTCATTTCATTTGTCTTAGCTTTCTTGCTTACCAAGATACGAATTGCGTTTGGGAGGGGTGTAAGGACTGTATTAGCAGTTCATTTGACTGTCATCTTTAGCTCCTAGAGAAAAAAAAATAAAACAAATCCATACTTAAGATCTGTCTGTTGCAGTGAATTATTTCTGCTGCTTCCAGAAGGCTGTGGTGTGAGGGGCAGAGTTGCAATTCCTGGCAGGGGCTGCTCAGAGACATTTGAGATGACGCCTGGGCTGTGTCCTGGAAGGGAAGAATATATATGGCTTATTTGCAAATGAACTTGAGAGGCAGATTGGGCAGCAGTTTGACAGTGACCTCCTATTTTGCCAAGCTGAGCTGCTGCTGCTGTGACAGATGTGGCACAGCCATGTGCTGTGGGCATGTGGCATGCATGTGGCAGCTGGGCAGTGAACAGTCCTTACTGCACATCAGCCCTCAGAATGTAAATATTTAAGGGGTTCTGTTGGAGAGTAAAGCCCTTTCAAGAGCCTTCTGTTTATAATCATTCAAAAAAGTCAATGCTTCCTATTATACAGAGGGTGTGGAGTAGGTTCCTGTGCTTAAGCACTTCACTGGAGTTGTGTGAAAAGTGTAAGGAGCTGGTGAGCTCAGCCTGGTGCTCCTTACTGGGCTCTTGGCCAATTCAGCACAACTTTTTGCTCCTGTTGCAGGGAGCTCTGTGGGAACGTCCCAGCCCACCACTGGCCTCCTCCAGTTTGAAAAGGCTGGATGTCAGCCTCCCTGAAGTGTGGTTGTGGCACGTATCTCAGGTGTGTAGTTCCCATCTTGGGTGTGTAATTCATATCTCAGGTGTGTAATTCATATCTCAGGTGTGTAGGTCACCTGCTCTCAGCAAATCATATCCCTTTTTGTCATTTTCAAATGCTGAATAACACAGAATGCATCTGCCTGCAGATGTTCACTGCTGGGACCACATCTTTTAATAGAACACAGGGATTTAAAGGTATTTGGAATATGCTGGTTTTGATAACTTTGAGAGCAAATCCAGATGATGGCTTTGCAGATGATTTGATGGAAATGTTGACATCCTTTAGGACCCTGCTAGCACCTCCTCTGTGTAAGGATAATGTGATTTCAGCACACTGCCACTGTTTGTCACCTTCTGGTTTAAGAAAATGATGTTACAAAGAACCTCTGCCTGCCAGAGCTGCTTCTCATGGCACCTCTTGTGATGAAATCATAGGGAACAGTGAGCTCACAGATTTCATACAAAAATAATGCAGGGTTTTTCTCTTTTTGTGATGACTCCTTGTTCCTTTTCTTTTTTCCTCTTTTGAAAGCTAGACCTTTTTGGTACCACAGTACAGGCACAGTTGCCATGCCCTTTCTTTGTATCCCTGTGAATATTTCCAGCATTCCAGGCTCTGCTGAAGCGAGCAGTGCAAACACACAAACACACCTTCCAGCAGGCCCTGAGCCTCTGAGGTTTGCCCACCTGGGCACAAGTCTCCCATGCAGCAACCTTTGGCTTTACAGGCAGTTTCTTGTTCCCATTATTTCCCTTTGCCATTGACTGATGCCCATGTGTGAGTCATGTCCCAGCAGGAGCCTTGCCCAGTGGTGTGGATTGATGCAGGATGAGTTAATGTCTTGTTGAATTAAGAGTGCATTGTCTTGTCCTGCCCTGTGTTGTATTTGACAGTTGTTTCCGGTCTGATATCAAGTTATAATCAGACAGTATTTTTCCTCTCTTTAAACCAGTGTAGATAGTATTCAGTGTTCTTCAATTACCTAATTTGATCTAATTGGGATTTATTCAGATAGCAATATAAAAGTGGACCCTGATTAAAGTTCTTAAATGCACTATGAGCCTTTTACCCTTGAGAGAGAACAAGAAGCCAAAAAAAAAAAATGTTCTGGGAAGCTGACTAGCAATTTGGAAAGCTTACAGTAAAAGTATTAATAATAAAGGATGTTTGATATTCTTTGCTATAATGTAATCTCATTTCTCTAGTTAAGATTCTTCATGGAAGATAATAATTTCTGCTCTCCATTCTTATATGCTATACTATCCAACAGGAAAAGAAACAGTGCAACTAACTCAGCTAATTGTGAGGAACTTCTTAAATTTAGGAGTGAATTTTTTCTTATTCTGTGAAGGATGAAAGGTCACACATAAACTAATTTTCTCCATCTTTTCTTAACCACCTGCTGCTTGTGTGGTGTTTATGCTGAATGTCAGTGGTGTTGCTGGCTACTGTTGCAGTTGTAATAAAAACAAGTAGGAACACAAAAATCCCTGTTGCATCTCATTGTCTGGGAGGCAGTTGAGTAACAGAAACTGGAGATTTTCTGGTGGTACAGGAAGTGCTTTACCCTTGAAATTAGCCAGATCAGAATGATGCAAATTCAGCACTGGCCTGGAGTTATGAGATATTACAAATAAATAAATAAATAGTAATTTATTCTCCTGTGATGGTAGTGTACAAGTGGTGCTCCTACCTTTATAAAGTTCTGTTTTCCTGCCCTGCCCTGGTTTGATCCTTTTTTATTTAGAATAGGCATATTTGTTTATGTAAAGAAAGTTGATTGTTTAGGTTTAAAAATTAAATAAATATAAGTTTCACAGTGCTAAGGATTCAAAGTTATCTTGGTAAAGATGGGCTGCAGGTCCCTCTCCGTGTGTCATGCATAAGGGACATGTTTGTTACAGCTGGATTTTTTCTGAAGTGAGAGGTGGAGATTCAGCTTGTTGAGTTGGAGGTTCTCTGCCTCACTGCGGATGTATTGACTGTCACCAGAGTTTCATGACCCCAGTTTATATGAGGAATAAAAATGTTCCTTGTTGTGTTAGGCTGTCATGTAAGGAAAGGCAGAATGACTGTTTCCAAATGCAGTATATCCCAAATTTAGGCTCTACCACATGGCTTGACTGGTGTTAGGGAGGTGGCTGCTACAAGAAGATTGTTTGTATTTGGCCACCAAGTGGAGCTCCAGACCCAGCAATCCAGGAGGGGAAGGGTTTATTTCTGCCATCAGGGTTCAGGTCTCTAAAATACAATCATTTGCAAGCATGTAGATACCATCGAATCAAATTGGATTGCTGAAGGTTAAATTACTATCTTCAGAAATGTTGTTGTAATATCCATCTTGACATTTCATTATCCCAGTACAATATAAATATCAAATTTGATTAGCTGTCAAGCAGCAAGAAAAATAAACCAAAATATTTCCATCATTTTTACTTCAGAATAATAGTAGGGAGAATCATTAAAAATAGTGGGTTGCCAAAGTCAGATTAAAGTTTAAAAATAAACATTGAAAGTAGTATTTGGTTGGTAGCTAGAATATTTTTGTCCCCAGAAGGTGCCATTATGATGAGTGTTGGTGTTGAAGGGAGGTGTTCAAGCTGCTGCATCCATTGCTGGATATAACTTAGTTTGGTTTGGACAGTGGTAGCTTTTTCATCCAGCTTTAGTGGTGCTTCCCAGATTCATTTCAAGACTGAGATTTTGCTGCATTTACAGGACCAAAAGATCCCAGCAGTTTGACTAAGATTTGTTTTTTAATCATGCAGAATTCAAATAAAACATCATGTTGACCTTTTTGGCAAAACCATTTTTGGACAACTGGCTTTACCCATACTTCTAAATTAACATACTATAGGTCAAGCAAACCTTTGCTGTAAATCAAATTTGAGTCACCTTAAATTTGAATATGGTACTTTGTACTGGAATTTAAGCAGTGCAATATTTAAAACATTATTCAGTGTCATAACAAGTCATCCATCATACTCTGTGGATCTAGAACTGTTTATAACAATTTTTATCATTGTGAACAGTTTCTAGTTCATGCTATAATTACTATTCAAACTATGACACATCAACCTAATTCTCTCTTGTGAGATTAATGGGTAATTCCAGGCTACTGTTTTGCATATGTGACTGTGAAGGCAGCTGTTGGAACTTCAGCAATATTTCTGAATAAATACACTGGATAGAGCTCAAGTTCCTGGTGAAGATGAGATATCTCGGCAGCTAAGAAAGAATTACAACTCCCTCTGGAGCTGTGTGTGTCACAGAGCATTGTTAAGTTTAATGACTGTGCTTGAAAAAGTGGGAAAAGTTGGTCCCATGCACTGCTGATTATTTCCTTGTTTCCCATGGTGTCTGGTAGTGATCACACAGCCACAGGAAGGATAAATGACTGTGGCTCCTGTGACATTGTGTGGCTACAGATTGGCACTGGGCACAGACATCATCCAGCTTTCTCTAAACAGTCTTTTAAAGGTCACCTTCCTGTGATGGGAGGCTACATCAGATCAGGACTGAAATTCCAAGAGTTTCAGCTTTCTTACTTTTTTTTTTTTTTGCCTGCAAATGGCAGTTGTATTTTCTGTTGACTTGATATTTTCAGGAGTCTTTGATTCTTTTTAAGTTATATAAGTTCACCTTGCACGTGACTGTGTCTGTATGTGGATACCCATGGGGTGACACTAAATACTCCAGGAATTACTGTGCAAAGGCTTCAAGAACAAAATCTTCATCTGTTTTCTCATTTGTACTCGAGTTGCAAAGAAGGCCGTTACTTTCCAGGTTGTTACTTAATAGAGATAAAATTAAATATCAGCTGAAGTTATAACATTTTATAAGGGATTTGTTCTACATTATAAGCTTCATCCTTAATGGCTGATAATTGCAATAATTTTGTAACTGTGATGCTCCTTTTTCTTGGTAATGGCACTGTAGGGCAGGTTTAAGAGCAGTGCATCACAAATAGTCTATCCTCTAAAGGTTTAAGATGGGAAATAATTCCTCATTTTTATCTTACCAAATGAAAAAAATACTATATTTTCCTTCCAAGTAGCAATGGACTGTCAGAGAAAATGTATGACTAATTTCTCTTGAGTTTCTGTTCTAGAACCTGATTTCTAGTGATGATTTAGGGGTTGAAAGATGCATTCAGGAAGTAAAGCCAAACATTTTAGAACTTTTAAGACTATCTGTATAACTTGGTGTATTTTTTCGCTACTTTGAGTTTTCATTGCTAGTGTCTGACAGTCACACAAAGAAACATGCATTCACATTTTAGCATTTAACATAGGTTGGTTATAAAATACTGAGCTATTACAAACTATGATCACTCTGGATCTGCTTAAGAAACAAACAGATGAAAGGTCTGATTCTCTGTCTGGAAGAGGTGGTCAGACCCCAGAATCACCTCTGAAGGAGCAGGTGCTGCTCCATGCTGTGTCCTGGTGGCTGAGGAGCTCGGGCAGCTGGTGCTGAAAGAAGGGAAACTGTGTGTGAACCCCATCCCTTTCTGGCTGGGTGAGCACCACCACAGGGTGGCTGTGGGGACACCCTGACTCCAGTTTGGGTGAGGCTGGCAGTGAAGGAGGGGGTGGGTGGACTTGGGCTCCCTGCTGCTGTCTCTTTCTGGGGTAGTGCTTACTGACCTGTGCCATCCTCCCTTCAAGGCCAGCCCGTGGTGGTTGGAATGTTCTCTGCGGTGTGACTGGGAACTGGGACAGTCACATTCACACCACAGCAGTCCCAGTGCTCTGGTGATGGCAGGCACTTTCTCTAACTTCTTGGGTTTCCAGATATTATTGTTTGCTGTATTAGTATACATCTTTTCCCCTTTTTTCACCTTTTCTGTCAGCCTAGAGAGGTCACTGTGCCTTGCACAGTAACTTCTCTGAACTTAACTCACTAATCTAGCTTGCCCATTCAAATGTGTCATCTTTTTGTGACCATGGGCTTTCCTTTCCAAGGGGCTTCACAAAGACCCTACACTTTATGAGCCAGCAGAAGGAATTTTGATGCCATTCAGTTTCGGTGCAATTACACCTATTACAATGGTGCCTGAGCCACGTTAGGGACAAGCAGAGTATTTGTCTTGGCTTCTGGTTCTTACTCACACTGTGGCACCACAGCTTTGCTTTTGTCTCTTTTGGGAGATGCAGTAGTAGTACCCCCATATTTCCCTACGTGAACTCAATATATACTGTGATTTGCACAAACCTGGTGTATCAGACATCTAGTTCTATGTGCTAAACACAGATTTCCTCACTGAAAACACAGTCTATAAAGCCTTTTTGAGTTTTTTGTCAGGTCTCTGTGACCTTTCCAGATTTCCATTTCAGTCGGAGACATTTGATGTGAATGACCATGGACTGTGCTGCTGAAGACAGAGGTGAAGGAGTAAACATCTAAAAGCCTTCATCATTTAAAATCAGGGAGTGCTTCAAATGACAGACATCAGTGCCCAGGAGACTGCTGGCCACTATATTTCTGCTTCCTGTGCTCTCTGCCAGAGGTTAAAATTGTGTTTGTTTCTTCCACATCACCAATGCTGGTGACCAAGTACAGAACAGGTCAAACTTGAAACAACCTTCCTGTTAGGCAGTGTCTAGAAATAACTTGGGGCAGGAAGAAATCCCTCAGATACACATCCATATAATTACTTGGTATTTGAGTCATGAACCAGAGCCCAAGCTTTGCAGTTGCTTCTAGTCATTTTACAGGCTGGCTAATCTTGGTTACGATAAATCTAACAAAACCATATCACAGGACTCAAAGTTTTTGGAAAGGTACTACTACTGCTGTTGCTGAGAAGAGTTTTTGTTTCTCTCTGTCATTTGCTAGCAGGAATGTGTGTTTTACCTCATGGGGGTTATCAGGGCCCCCAGCTCTGTCCTTGGTTTTCTTCTGACCAGCTTTTATGTTGTCTCAAGGGTGTCAGAATTCTGTTCTCTAACCTGTTGCTATTTTGCCTGAACTCACTCAGAGGGAGCAGGGAAGATCAGTGCTGTGCTCTGCTGCCACAGCACCCAGTAAATTCACATGAGCTGACATGAAGCACTAGGAAATCCAAGGTCAGTTCTGCTCTGTGATCTTCCTGAATTCCTGTTCTCTGTTGCTTTGCTGTTTAAGAGTTGTACACCAGTCTATCCTTTTTAGTTAAAAAACTGCACCTCAAACCTCACTATTTTCTTAGTAACTTCAAGCTGATCATCTGTTGGAAAAGAGCTACAGCTCCTTTCAACCAGGAATTCAGTGTGATTTCAGAATAAGAGGTGTCAGGTGTTTTGGCAGTACTTTGGCATGTGATAATGTCCTTCAGGAGTGATTAGGGCTTTGTTCATCTGAGAATCATCTGCTGAGAAGCACATGTGTTAGTGGAAGAAACTGTGATTCCAAGAATTTGTCTTCCTTATCAGATTAGGTAGTGATAAAGAATGACTGTACATGTATCTAAGTCAAGGTCCTTGAGTGTTATGAAAGCTGCTCCATGTGTCTTTAGCCATTTGCATGGAAGGATTTGTGTTAGTCTTTTGTTGATTCTTTCACAATTTTTCCAGGCCTTAGATGATTGTGCCATTTGGCAAAGTCTGGAGTTTTATTTCCTTTTCCACGCTTGCTGAACACTCTTGGATAAAAATTTCTCTTCTATTCTTTTACAATGTGTGCTCATTTGATTTTCCTTTCAGAAAAAAAGTAGGTGCCTGAAGGTGGCAGCTTAGTTGCTGGAATTGGAGAAAAACACAAGCAAGATGAAGCCTGCTCTTGCCATTGCATCCTTGATTTAATTAGACTTTGGTTACACCTGACATAGTGTTATGTAAGCGTTTTAAGTGTTAGCTGGAAAGTGTGAAGGACATTATGTCTCCTTTGCCTAAAGCATAAAAGGAGAAGGTGATTTTCCTTTTAACAGGAAACTCCAGAGCAGTTTGGACTCTCCATCAAAGAGCAATGTTTGGTTTCATGATGTTGTCCAGACCGTTCTTAATACAAGTCCAAACCCAATCTATAAGTAGTAGCTAAAGTGATTTTTGCCTTGTCTAAAGTTTGCTCTAGCTAAACCTAGCTGTGTTGTTATGTATTTTTCCAAAGGGCAACAGCCTGATCTAATGGAGAGTAGATTTTGCTTTGGCCTGTGGTACTGTGCCGTCATCCTCTTGGACCATCTCCAAGAGAGCACAGGTGGCAGTTCTGCTGGGATCTCACAGCTTCTCTGTTTTTATTGGCCTTTCTGGCTGATATCCTTTACTGTATGACCCACCCTTGAGATGCACTTTTTGGACCACTCCGTGGAATTTCTTCTGTTCACCTTCTAAAATTTCATACCAGTATCTTAAATTAAAAATGTCTGGGTAAACCTTAGAGTGCTGGTTCTAGTCATTGGTTCATGATCACATGAACTACATTTGACTGACTGTAAGGAGCACAGGAGTATCTTTATGGATTATCCAGGGACATCCTCGCACTTCCCTGTGGTGGGTGTGCTCTGGTTTGCAATCTGCCCTCGAAACAACTGCATATCCCTCAGAGCTTTCTCCTGGTAGTGTTGTGACTCTTTCTCTCTTCCATGCATATCCAGTCTTCCCTAGATAAAGTTCCCACTTGCTGCAGTTTCCATAGGTCCCACACTCTGCCTGGGCTGTGTCCCAAGCAGGTGCTGCTGTCACCTACTTCCATCACCCGGCCAGTGCAGGCAGTGCTGCGGGGGTGACAGCGAGCACTTGTCCATTGCCAGGATTGTGCTTTTCTGGGAGCAAAGGACATAAGCAGAGCAAATGGCAGGCAGGAAAGAAAGCAGATGCAAGAAGGTAGTGGAGTTATCTTGCTTCATATGTGCCTGTTCTCTGTATTTGTTTATTGTGCGTTTCTGTAGCCAGAACCTGCTCTGCCAAGAATCTGGGTGTGGAGGTGGTGCAAGGCCACTGCTCCCTGCCTGTCCCCCACTGTGCTGGGAGACACCTCTCCAAGGACACTGTGCTGTGAATGAGGCAGTGTCCCAAGTACTGCAATCATTGGAAAGTTGTGTCTCCTTTTGCAGGAATACCACTCTGGAGCCCAATTTCTGTTCTGTTAATTGCACCGCTCCCTCATAAATTGTCCTTACAGTTTTCCTCAGTAATGCTGTTCATCACCTCCTCTTTTAAACTCTGAATTTGGCATATACAGGACCATGTAGGCAGCTGCTGGTTATATTTTAATGGTACAGCTTGCTAAATGCTTCTTTAAGAAGAAAAGTATTATAAATAATTCAATAGAGTTATTTTGTAGTACATATATATGTCTGTCATAGCCTGTTAGAATAGCATAGTGTCACTTTAAGTGCAGGTAGGAAGCTGTCTGTTTGCTCTGCTGAACAATTTGGGACCACAGGAACCTAAGGCTGTGACAGGTATTATGATGTGATGCATTAATGCCATTTCTGGGTGTTACGAGTTCATCCCCAGAGGGGCTGTGCTGCAGTTGCATGATCTTGCTGCCATGGGAGGGGCTGCCTTGTTTTTGCTGTTGTTGATTTTAATGTGGAGATTTTTATAATCTCTCTGGCGCTTTTATGAGAAAGGGAGAGGCTGTTGTTTTATAGTTACTTTTTAAAAATTAAATATCTGACCCTGCTAAAAGAGAAAATACATCTATATTGTCTGCCACAGTACTTGGTTTTTCAGGAGGGGGCTAACCTTTATATCAGCTTTTTCTCCTTGCAAAACAAAAGGTAAACAAGATCCTACAAAGAAACATAATTTTCTGGCTGCTCTTGCCTGGCATAAGAAACAGTGCAGGTCTTTTATTTTGTTGTTGTGGGCTTTTTCCACCCCATGAATTTGTTGTAGATGCAGTATGCTTTCTTGTAAATAAGATTTCTTCCCAGGAATAGCTAGATTGGTCTTTTCAGATTTGATTTTTGCATATATGGCTTGAACTTTAATGCTGTTTGTGGGTTTGCACTGCAATTAAAGGATCTTCTGCTTGGTTTCGGCCCAACAAGAGATACCAATTTGTTTTGATGATGAGGTAGCAGAGGAAAAGAATGGAAGGCTAGAGGCAAATTATAAGAAACAAGTAAGATAGTGTGTTCTTGTACTGTAGATATCTGTATTTTCAGCATAAAGCAAATTCTTTCTTACCCCAAATGCTGTTTGCTTTCTATTGTGCTGTCATATTTAAGCTCATGTATAACTGACCTAAAATATATGTCATTTTCTGTTTAAAACCATTTAACCAAAGTAATTACAGCTTTTGTAGGAAATTAGAGTGTTAGGGGAAGCTTAGCAAAGGCTCTAATCCTTGAGTGAAGGTACAGCAGTGTCTCACACCAGTGCTGGATGGGAGCAGGCACCCTGGGAACAGGAGCACTTTGCTTCTGCTTGCTTTGGCCTCCGTGGGCAAAGCTACAGAACTTTCAAGGATGAGTAATTCTTCATTTGTTAATGCACATGCCAATTTCTCTTGCACAAGCTCTTAAAAGATTTGCTTATTCTATTAAATAATTTTTAAAACTATAAGGAAAATTGTAACTCTAGGGTGATGATAAATGAGACTGACTTTTTGTTTGTTATAAATCTATTAAACACCTTGTTAATGGAAAATATTGGAGTAATTGTTTATATAGAAAACAATCATAAGAGTGCTGAGATCTTTACCATCTATATATTGTAGTCATAGCCATATGCTGATTTTTGTGGCGAGACCTCCTTGAGCTTGTTTTGCTGCAGAATGACCTGTGCTTTATATGATGCATTTTGCTTCAAGGGAATGTCATAGGCATCCTGTAATGTTAATTCCTTTAGGAAGCTGTATTCTATTGTCATACTGAAGAGCCATTTCAGAGTCAGTGTTGCTTTATCCAGAACTGGCCCTCTGTCCCTGTTTAGGCCAAGCAGCAGCTGGGGTAAAGGTGTCTGAGTGTCAGTGGCAAAGCCCCTGGTGGGCTCTCCACTGCCTAAAGCTTGGCCATGGCCCAGGGACTGCTGGACTGCAAACTGGAAGGTAGAAAATAGAATTATGGTGTTTTTAGGTGCTGGTATTCATTACTGCATAAAGATGGTAAATGGGAAGAAAAACAGAGAAGGATTTCTTTATTTTCATAAGTAGTTTCTTTTTTCCTTAGAGCTCTCAACTTTGCACCAGTTTGTTCTTCATCTAACAGATCAACAGCAGGGCTACTCACTATAGATTTTGTCTTTGTAAAGTCGACTTCAGGGCCAGTGGAAACTACGAAAATGAATTTTCTGCCCTTTGTAAAAGCCACGACCTCTGCAATAGAGAGACATGAACTGTGGATATGAAGGGAACTCCTAGGAGCTTGCTGCACAACTGGTGTGAATAGTGATCAGTCTGACCTGCAGCCATCTGAATGGTACCAGGGGCAAGCTGCTGTAATAGATGACATAAATTGCAGCAGTGATAAGTAGAGATGTCCCCAGAGAAAAGGACCTTTGCTCCCATCCCCTTCTTTCCTCCAGACAGTCCTTCACTTTGGAGAGCTGCTCTCCCATCCTAGGTTTAGTGTTTCCTTTCATCTTGGCTGAAATTAGCACTATAGAAATCTCCTTGTCTCAGTTTTTGCTGCGGGTGGTTAAGGGTTGTATTTCTGGCTGCTTTGTGGGCTTGTCACCTTAGAGGTGAAACACAGCCACGAGAATGGGTTGGAGGAAATGTAACTTTTCTGGGCAAGGCTCTTGGGTGGTGCTGTGATTAAATTAATCAGAAAAGGAAGGAGGCTCCCTCTGTGACACTGAAAAGCCTCCTAATGCAGAGAGAAATTCCCAGGAGATGAGCATCTCTGTAGCTCAGAGAGCCTGATGAATACCCAATTCACTCACAGGGCCTAAAGATCACTTTCAGGTCCTTCTGTGCTGGTTGGAAAAATTTTATCTAAATGCAAAGTGACTATATTGAAGACACAGGCAAGCACTAAATCCATTGTGAAAATAGGACCTTAGAGGCACTGTGAACCATGGCTTTGGAAATAAAAACTGTATGGTACTATTGTCTTTCATCATTATAGTCTTTAGGACATATTTGTTCCTTTGAAGTCTTTTGCTTAGTCTGCTAACATACTGTTGCATTGTTGAGTGGGAAATTTCTGGTTTAATTGTAATACAGTGTCATAAACCTTGGAGGCAGTGGGGTTGTATTCTTTCTTGTCTGTGTAGAGCCTGTGTTGCTGTGGCCTGGATCCAGAATTTGATAACACAAACAAATGATAGATGAGGCATATTTATCCAAGGACTCATTTAGCAATAAAAGGAGTTGTTTAGCTATATTTTCTTCTTCATAATAATTTTAGTACTTTTAATTAAGTTGAAATATGCAAAGTCCCTTTTTCCTTGCTGCAGTGTAAGTGCTCCACCCCAATGTAGGCACTATGTTTCTTCTTCTCCAGCTTTCAAATAATACTTTTCCTGGAGATCCTAAAATTTGTGAGAGCTAGAAAAATCTCAAAGAATTTTAAGTCATGGAACTAATTTCACACAATGATTCATGAAGGAAATGTAAAAATAATGACAGAGTATTTTAATTGGAGACTCTCTGGGATGTGGGTACAATTACATTTATATGGAGTTGATATTTCTGTGTTCCCCTGTACTCTTCAGGGAATGTGTTTCATTTGCAGTGTGTGAATGATGGGAGAAGGAGCAAGTACTGCTATTTCTGGGGTTTTTTTTTTAATTTTTTCTCTCTTTTTTTGAATGGTACTGATCTCTAGCTCTTGGGGGAGGAAGAATTAAAATAATTTTCTGAGCATTACTTCTCTTCTTCCTACAATGTTGACCTGACACTTCCTTTGATATACAATCCAAATTTGTAGTCATCTTCAGTGATTCTGGAAGTTGGCTCCCTTTCCTTTTGTTCTTAATTTCAGGTGTTGTCAAGTTGTGCCAGGAATCAAGTGCAGTTGAGATTTTTGGTCTCCAGAGCTGAATGTCTTAGTAACAGAGGTTTTGTTCAGTTTTATTACTTGGCATCTTCTTTTGAAGGGGAGAACTAAAGGATAAACACAAGGATCTCTTGTGCAATGCACAAAGAAGGGAACCTTGAGGACAGATCTCTCACCCATAAAAGACAGTGAAAAACATGCATTCTGCATGGCTTTGTGGGAGTGCCTCAGAGCCCAACGTCTCGGAGAGTATTTAAAATACAGGTGCCTCAGTGGAAAAGGTGGCTGAAGTATGTAACTGTTCCTCTTTGCATGGTTCATGAGGTACAACCAAAGTTTTTGTAGGAATGTTGCCAAAGTGAATCTTCTGTGGGTTGGAAAGGAAGTGGAACAAAGTAAATGTGAAAAGTCAGCTCCCCTCTGTGTCCGTGGGCTCCTTCCCTCTACTGTGAGACAACAGCTGTGAGGAGCCCAGGATTAAAAAGCTTTCTGAAACATGATGAGGTGCTTAATCAGATTTCCATGTTTGGTTTCAACCTCATGTGAAATAAAGAATGTGTAGTGAAAAAGGTTTGTGTGTACTTTGAACATAAACCTGAAGGTAAATGTCTATTTGCAGAGAGATCATGATCATGCAAACTTATGCCACGTTCTCCTGGCAAAAGGGATGTTCTAGGTGAGAAGGTTTGAGGTAGTAGAGGAAAGTTTTGGATGGACTTTGTGTGTAGGAAACTTCAAAAAATTGCAATAGTGGCTACAGAGTGGGTTGGTTTTCTCACTTTCCTGGCTGCCTCCTCCTTGCCTGTGAAGTCTCCTGAAGGACAATGGGAAATGAACTGGCTTATCCAAGTATTAATTTCAACCCAGTGGTAACTGAGTACAGAGAGAGACAGTTACATGAAGTAATGAAAGGAGACAAAGGAGGAAAGTGATCTAAATAGCAACATAAAGAAAATATTTGGGATAAAGTAATCATCGACTCGTACAATAGGGTGTCCAGCAGCCCTGCCGAGGCTGTGTGTGATGGATGTATTTGTTCATTCAGTTATGTTTTGCATGACAACATTTTCAAATTGCTGCTAGAATGAAATTGATTTCTTGAGTTTTAAATAGTGCAGCGTAAATCTTCCACTCACACCAGGACCAAAGAATCTCTGACTGCAAGCTCACTGCAGTTTGCCAGTTCCACTTGATTTCATTTCAGATTCATCCCCGCAAGCCAAACCACAAAAAGAGCTTCCTGTCCAGTGGAGAATGAAATGCAAGAGGCAATCCTTTTGTTGCTAACGGGAGGCTGCAGGGAGCAGAGCTGGCCCTTGCTGAGGATGTGTTTGAGCTTGGTTAACTGTTTTACCAGTGAGGCAGAGACTCCTGGTCACTGGATATACCTTAGATGCTCTTAGGTCTAACTGAGTAGTTTATAAAGAGAGTTGCTGAGCAGCAGCCTGATTAATGAAAGGTGAAAAGCTTGGGTTGTTGTGTTTCTCAGGATTGTCTTCCAGAAGGAGCGTTTGGCTTGTTGCCTTATTTACCCCACTCTGTCTGCTTGGCCTGTGGACTCACTGAGCTTTTTCTTGTCTGCTATTTTTCCTCTCAGAGCTTATAAATTAAGCCATCAAGGGTAAATTTTTTCCCTTCCAGTACATTTATTTACTAAATCTTGCCAAATGTTGATGTGTTTTCCCATGTCCTGCTCAAGCAGTCTGGGCTAGTGTTGGTGACAAGGCTGATCACATAGGGTAAGGAGAGTTCCACTCCTGTGGGCATTCTGCAGAGGTTTTTGTTTTCTGCTTCCCTCCCCATCTGCCATCAGTGGGATGCTTGGCAGAGCTCTGCTCTGGGACGATGAGAGGTTTATTTGGCCATGAAGAGGGGCTCTGAGATGCCTGTGTACTTTTGGGTGTCTTACTCAGAGCTGTCTTACTCAGTGCGCTGCACTTTGATGCCAATCATCTGCAGTTCCTGGACTGGTTGTCCTGCACAGTGTTTGAGAAGTGAGAAGTTCTTCATGGGTGAGCTCTGCCCTCAGAATAGCCCCATTCCCGAGATGCTGCCCTGGACTGGATGTTGGGACACCCACCCTGGATCACAGTAACTCACCTGTTCTACCTGCTGCCATGTTAAAGGGCTTTCCTAGGCAACCTCAGAAGCAGCAGCACTGAAATTGGTGGTATGTTTTTCTTTCTACTGTGGAAGAGCATTTTTCAAGAAAAGGTATTTTCACAGTGCCCCAACTCTTCATTCCCTTCATGTGCCACAGCTACTGAGAAGCATGGAAGGCTGTAAAACCTCAAAGGACAATGATGAACTAAAAATTACGAGAGCTCTTCTGTGCTTCAAAGGCATTTAGTTGGGGAATTATATCCAAAGTGACTATTCTGTGCTATCACTTTATGCCTTACTTGTGTGGTGACCCCTTCCTGGGGGGCAGCTGAGGCAGGATCTGCTGCATGGTCACAGCTGAGAAACACGTGGGAAAAGGAAAGCACCTGCAGAGGGCTGCTGTGGGGATGGACAGACAGCTGGAGCAGCTGCTGCCCAGCAGTTGTTTTTCCTTAGGAGTTCTGAAGATGTAAAGAGTAAAATGCATTTCTTGCTGGGCTTGTTTGTTATTTTTGTTTTCAATGGCGTATTGTAGTATTGTCTTCAGACTTAAGTTCAGCTTTGGTCCCACAGAAGGAGTCAGATGCTGGCTGTTAACTGCTGAAGAGGTGCTGATGCTTCCAGCTTTTTCTGGAACTATCCTTTGATTCCTTGGAATAAATCAGACATTAACTAACGATGTCTTTTTTTCCCCTCCTAATCCAGTGGGCAACCGTCAGAGTTAATGGTTATTTTCCATTAAATAGTTGCCCAGCCCAGTCTGTTCTCCCTGTGAATTTTGTCTCAAAAATAAAACAGTCCTTCACATATTTCTGTAAGCCACATTACTGCATTTACTGTGTATTTCTGGGTGCCAAGGAACCCTGCTGTTCCCACAAAGACCCTCGTGTTCGTGCTGCAAGGCTTTGGCTGGACACAGGCAGTGTGGGTGAGGAAGCAGTGACAGGCAGAGGGAAACTGTGCAGCCTTTTTACTTGACTGAGTTATTTTTTGGGTCTTAAGCAAACGTTGCTTGAATTCAGTTCATGGTATTTGCTCAGTGATCCTGTGGAATGTCTGGGATATTTTTGTTTTTCCTTCAGAGCCAAAAAGCAGCTTTTGGCTGTAAATCCCAAGTTGCCAGCCTGAGGCTGAGTCACTGTGCTTTAGGGTGAGGAGAGCTGAGCTGGTGTGGTGAGATGGGTACCCTGTCCAGCTCAGAGTGCTCCCGCTGTGCCTGGATCTGGATGCATTAATTAAAGATGTTGAAAATGACTCTACAGCTAAATCTGCTTTTATTGACATGAAAGCTGTGCCAGGACTTACCAAGCTGTTGGGCAGCATGCTGCAGGCCTGTCCCACTTGTATCCCAGCTACATTAAAGAAAAACTGGTTTCAGCCATCAAATCTGTGACTCGTTTGTGAGCATGGATTCTCCCCAGCCACTCAACTTGGAGGTGCTACTGAGGGCTTTGTGCACACTGTCATTGCAGTGAGGTTGAGCACAGGTTTCCTGAGTAGCAACTAGCAGAGATTTCCAGACCTTGTAATGATGTGGAGATGAAGCTCACTGTGTCCTGGCCTCAACAATATATGACTGGAGTCTAGATGAAGCTTGAACTTTCTCATCCTGCATCTACTTTTGCACTGCAAACCCCAGGAGCATCTTCATGTATGTGTTCTTGCAGCAGTTTTAAACAAGACATGCACACATCCTCCTAAACCTGCTTTTGACTGCTCTTCTTCAAATCTGTTCTGTATTCTTCTTTAAACCTTCTGCAAGTTTACCCCGTCTTTAGGCTGGTGATTCTTGCTTGGCTGGGATGCACTGACAAACTGCAGCCATTGGAACAGGTTTTCCAGGGAGGTGGTAGAGTCGCAGTCCCTGGAGGTGTTTAAGAAATGTCTGGATCTGGTGCTGGGTGATGTGGTTCAGTGGTGTAGGGGTTGCAGTGGTGGTGCTGAGTGCATGGTTGGACTGCATGATCCTAAAGGTCTCTTCCAGTCCTGATGTTTCTATGATTCTGGGATGGTTTGTTTGCTGACTGGAGGGTCTGTGCCTGTGCATCTTAACACAGACCCTTACAGTCACTTTCTTCTTTGCCATGTGTATTGAAGGTGCCACAGGAGCAATTCTGCTTTCAGGAAGAAAATGGCTCATCACCTCTGTTTGCCTCATGTTTAAGTGAGGAATATCTTACTGTCTTGATCAACCATACTCAGTTGCAACTAGACCAAATTTGAGGCTAAATGAATGTTCATTTTAAAACACTGATCAACAAAAGAGATGGTCATCTGCTACTAATATTTGCCCAACATCCTCTAAGGGCATTCTCTGGTGACTGCAAATATGCAGAGTAAATACTTGCTGGCTCAAAGTCAGTCCTCTATTTTTAAATTTTTTTTTTATTTATTTTCTGTGTTGATTTTGCTGACAAAGACTCTTCTTAACTGATATGGAAGAAATAGCTATATTAAATAAATATCCAAGGAGTTAATTTTACATATGGTCTTTTGATCATGGTCTTGAAGAGAGAGAGCTCTGAGTCCTGTGAGTTATGTGTTCCTGTGCCAAGCTCCTCTTCCAAGCGAGCATCTGTCCTCCTGTAATGCAGTAATTATGGGTCTTTAGAGTTTGGATCTACTTTCTTGGAGCACTGATGGGCTGGGGAAAGGGAACAGAAGGAGAAGAGGTCATTTACTGCCTAACTTTAGGTGCCTGAGTGAGGTTTGTGAGATAGGAGCAGTCTGGACATAAGATCCATTGGGGAGTCAGATCTGAGGTCAGATTGACACATGCAGGAGCTGAGCTGCTCTTGATCTCCTATGAATTGCAAGTGAACAATGTGAGATCAATGATGAAAGAGTTGGGTATGAAAAGGAAAAACCTCTTATTACTTCTGACAAATCATACTGTGCTGGAAGTGTAAATGTCTATGGCAGCTGCTCTGCTGGTCTTTTCAAAGTTGTTAAGCTCTTGAACATAGTTATTAAAAGACATTTTCACTATACATTATTGGACTGAAGGGGCTGAAAACAACAATGTCAAAATAGTCAGATATTTCTGTGTTTCCAGGAAATTACATGAAAAATGACATTGATTATTCTTCATGTCCTTTGACATGAAATGTCTCTATGTGTTACATGGGTGTAGCTGCACTACAAAAGGGCAAAGGCAAAGCATTTTTTAGCTGAGGACAGTTTTGCCAGATATTGACATTGGTGCTGGCAAATCTCTAGGGTGAAAGAAGGAGCTCTTCAGAACATCTTGGCTTTTACAAAAGGTTAGAATACTTGCAAACGTAGAAGTGCTGAAGCCTCAAGTGTATTTTATGTCATGGCTACTGGCAGTGGCTTGCCAGAGGATGAAATTTGCCATAAAAAGGAGAATTTGAATGATTTTTAACATGCACAAGAAATTTTTGTGGATGTATGAATGTTCCAGAAATTTGTGGGATAGATGGAACACACAAACCAAAGGGACATAAAGAAATATACTTTTATCCCTGGTAGAAGATATGATAGGAAATACCCTCACTGCTTAAGGTTAACACAGTGGCATTAAGCTGAATTTGCATTCCTTTTCTAACTTAAAATGCAGTGGCTAAAACAAGGAAAGGCTGCAACAGCTTAATCATAATTTACTTTTTGCAACCTGTAGCTACTCTGCCTTGCCTTGTGGCTAGAATCGTAGAATCATGGAATCATTAAGAATGGAAAAGACCTCCAGCATCATCAAATCCAACCTCTGACCAAACACCACCTTGTCTGCTAAGCCACAGCATTATGTGCCATGACCAGTTGTTTTTTGAAAACTTCCAGGGATGGTGACTCCACTCCCCTGGGCAGCTGGTTCCCTTGTTTAACAGCCCTAGAGGGGAGGGAATAAAGCTCCTGGCCTCACTGTGTATAGGATGCCACTTGCTGTAGGACATGCCACGCTTGCACAAAGAAGTCATTTTCCTGGACTGATGTTTGCTGCCAAGTGACTTCCAGAGTTTCAGAGGAAGAAAAAGCATTATTTTTGAACCATTATTAGGATGAACTTTTGGTGGTGGTCAGAGCTGTATTGTTACAGACATGGCTTTCAGCCTGCACTGTGGCTTTGCCTGTCTCTGTCAGTGGTCACTCTCTGGTCAGTAAAGCTGTGGAGTTGATGCTGTTGAGACACTTCAGAGTGTTTTTGTACATGCAATGATAACTGTAACAACATCACTACTGCTGCTACTACTAATGTCTTCCTGTGCCCTTCACATCTGGTTCTTACGAGTATTAAAGATGAAATTCTGTTTTGTTTTGGGGTGTTTTTTTATAATACCTGCTGGCTTCACACTGATATCAATGATTTTAATGGGAAATTCCACCAGTGGGAATTTTTGCCTCAGAATAGCTTTCTTTTCCATCTGATAATGAAAGGAATAATCTTTTCTTTGACCTTTGGTTGGCAGACTTGGAAATTGAAAAGCTGTACTGTAATAGCTTCACTGTAATGGTGTGGTCAGTGGTTTCTGAGCATTTAAACAAAGGTGGGTATGCTGTGAGATGTGTCGAGGCAGGAGCCAAAATGCAGGAAGCACTGCTTGTGGAATGACCTTGTAACTCTGAGCTCAGGGAGAAGTACCTTTTCATGGAACAAAGAGTGCAGGTGTCTCGCCAGCCCCGGTATTCCTGTCCTGTTTTAGCAGGGGACCATGCTGTGATGAAATGCCTGACATTGATCCTCACCAAGAGCTTCAGTGATGCAACTCTTGTCAAGTGCTTGTATCTCAACTAGGAAAAAAGGATCATTCATTTAAAAAACCAGAAAGTAACAACTCTAGTAGGTGTAATGTTTCTATATAAGACACAGTGCAGGAGAAACTCTAAAGTTGAGGCTTTGTTTATTCTTTCCTGTGAACTCCTATTGTAATGTCTAAGCACCTTATAAATATTTATGAATGTGTCCTCAAAGGAAAATGAGATTTATATAATGGAGGTTCAAAGTGATGTTAAAAGAGGCAACTTTCCAAAGGTTCCTACACAGTTATACTGTGACAGAACTGGGACAGTAAATCAGACCAGTACATCCCATTTTAGTAAACAAGCCAGAATTCAATCCTTATTATTAGTCACTTTTGCATTGGCTGCTTACAGGGTAATTAATTGTTTAGTTTTTTTTCTCTTAAAATTCAACTACTTTATTTTAGGGAAGTCCATTTTTTTGGTAATTTCACTCTTAAGCGGGCCACACAGATTGATGGCCAACAGGGAGTTGCAGTTAGCTGCTGTAGAGGAACAGAGGAGAACATTAAATTCAGTTTATGCTGCTGTGTGACAACTCATTCTGGTCTTGCTCCTTGGCTGCTGAAGGTGTCCGAGCATCACCTGGGAGCTGCCCATGCTCAGAAGCTGATGCAGTGTGCTGGGGTGAATTTGCAGCACAGAGCCCAGCAGTGCTGACTGCCTGGGGTGGGGTTGCCTTTGCTTTCCTCGCCTCTCCCATGCCCATCCTGCTCAGGGCAGCTCACGAGCTGGCAGCTTCTCTTTAGGAGAAGCCAGTAGTGAAACAATTCCCTGCATCCCTTCTTGAGCACTCATGAGAGGAGCTGATTTCTGCAGCCTCCAGGTGACACTGGACTTCTCCAAACAGCAGCTGGGGGGACAAAATGTCGCAGTGGTGGCAGCTCTGTCCTGCAGCCAGGGGTTCCAAGCTGTATTTGGGCAGTGACAAAGGGCATGAGCAAGAGGCTATTTTGTTGTTCCTCGGGGTTTAAAGCCTTTGTGCAAATCTCTTTGAAGTTAGTGAAGGACTTCTGATGCTGCGATGGGCTTTGAATTTGACCCCAAGTGTCAGTTTACAGTGTTTGTCTTTTGTTAGCTGGCTTGTGAGTATGAAACAGTGCTGAGCAAGCCTTTGGAGAATAGAATATATTGAATGTGCAAATTTGCACGATGATCTTGCTCTGTTCAGAGCAATCTGACTTTGGGTATATGTTGAAATACCCCCCAGTATGCTGCGGACACATTCCTCTGGGCCTGTATGTGCTGTTTGTATGTGTTTAGTTGGCACTGTGAACTCTGAGGTTTTCTTTTAAGTTTTTCTACAGTGCTTTAGGGAACTCAGCTCTCATCACTAATAAATAAAATAAGGCAAAACACTGGTTGGTCTTGCCTTGCTGACTGTTGTAGCTGTTGTGTTTCCTACTGTTCATAAAAAAAATAGAAAGCTTTATAACATTCAACATATTCCCAATGCAAATCATGAATATTTATAGGCAAAGAATAAGACTTCCCATTTTGAAATGTCAGTGCTATGAAATTGCTTTTTTGGCAAGCATGATTAAGCCACACAGACTTTCAACAAAGTTTTGTAAGCTTTTTTCCTTAATTATGGCTTAATTTAGGCCTCTGAGTTTAACAAAACATATGAAGCTTGCAGCAAAATATTTTTCTTGTGGAAAATTTTTCGCGTGGATTACAAATCCTGTATTTCTTGTGGTTATGATTGTTTTAATGTGCTTAAATGTGGAAGTTCCATGTTTTTTCTTTACATTTCTTAACACATTTACAACATAAAAATAACCTATACTGTGTGTTTAATGCAGAATTTTGAAGAAATTAGTTTGGAAAGTGCGTATTATTACTTTTTCCTCCAAATGCCTTGAGTAAAATGTAGAGGGGGTTATAAGTCATCAAGCAAGGGGTAAAAGATTCTGTCTCAAGCAGTTACTGCTGCAAGAGATAAATGAGGAATAATTTTGCTTTCATATAGTTGTTCTTAAATGCACCATCCTGACAACAGCAATAAATAGAATAATCTGCATAATTGCATTTGTGTGGCATTGACCTGTCTTTCCTAGAGAAAATCCCTTTTCTCGGATAAAATAATCTTCCATTCAGCTGAAAGTGGAAGGAAGCCTCATTAGTAGTTGCACAGATTTAGGGGAATGTTTCTGTGCAGACTTAATACAGAATTTTGATGTGGACCTCCTAGTGAATTTGATATTTGGTGAGCAAATTACTGTTAAGGCACTAAAACCACCTTGCTTTCCTGTGCCGATTGGCTAACAGGGTATTTACTCAAAAGGGCTTGACAGAGAAGCAGAGAGATGATGTGATTAAACTTAGGTAGATTTATTACTAGATTTTTTAGCAGCATTTTTTCTTAAATTGATGTAATAAGTATCTCAGCCCTGCTCAAAGATAGTTTTGAACAGCTTTGAGATATTCCTGGCTTCATACTTAAGTAGAAGTAGCAGAAGTGGTGGAAAAACAGGTTCATTTTGGAAAAGGAACAATCAAACATTCCTTTAAACATTCAAACAGTTTAAAATCCTCTGCTGTGATCATGCTTTTCTGACTCCCTGCAGCCCTGCATTATCAAATTGAGAAAGTCTCCATCTCCCTAATACTAATGTTTGAAATATGATACAAGGAAATCATCTGAATAAAGTATAAAGGAAAAAAAGGTAGTTTGCATTACAGCTACCTGGGACCTGCTCCAATGGCACTTGCACTTGCTAAGATGAGCTTAGGGGTAGTCATGGGCTCTAAAGCTGGGTTTTCTAGGGGAGGTGAAGAAACTGGAATGCCTTGAGATTCAGACACTTGGGCATTTTTAATCTCTGGGTTTTGATGGTGAGGTCAGCATCTGCAAAAGCAAATATTTGGAAAGCAGTTTGAAAACTGTTTTATTGAAAATGTTGCAGAAATTGGGGACTATGTGGGGGAGGCGTGTGCTTTTATTTTCCCAAAGAAATTCCCTTTGATGGCAGAAATACCACCAGAGTCTGCTCTCTGTATTTTCACCTATCTTTGCTCTTCTTTGCAGGTTACATATTTGGGTAAGGTTTCCACAACAGGGATGCAATTTTTGTCAGGCTGCACAGAAAAACCAGTCATTGAATTGTGGAAAAAGCACACGCTCACCAGGGAGGATGTTTACCCAGCTAATGCCCTTCTGGAAATTCGCCCTTTCCAAGTCTGGCTGCATCATCTGGACCTCAAAGGTGAGGCAACAGTGCACATGGATACCTTCCAGGTAGCACGTATAGCCTACTGCACTGCTGACCACAACGTCAGCCCAAACATCTTCGCTTGGGTCTATCGGGAGATCAACGATGACCTGTCCTACCAGATGGACTGCCACGCTGTGGAGTGTGAGAGCAAGCTGGAGGCCAAGAAGCTGGCCCATGCCATGATGGAGGCCTTTAAGAAGACTTTTCACAGCATGAAAAGTGATGGCCGGATCCACAGGAACAGCTCATCAGAGGAAGTGTCTCATGGATTTGAATCTGATGATGGCTGACTGAACTCGTTCACAGTTCAGCAAAGGCAGAAATGGCTTAGGGAATGTGAGCTGATAGATGAATAAGCAACAATTGAAACTGGGTAATGAAAGGACTGCCAAATACTTGTCTGACCAGCTTTTTAAATCAGAAGAGCGATTTGGTACTTACAGATATGCATTGTTAAAGTTTTGTTGCATTGAAATCTGCTGTTGTTGTAAAAGTGAGGAAAAAATCTCCCTCCCCCATCTGTGTCACCCACCCATTACTGTCCCTTTCTTGTCTCTGTAGTTCAGGTGCATACCATGAAGTACAGTCATTCCTGTTTGTCTCACAAGACTGGTCAGGCAGTTCTATTAGTTGCTTTTCTGGCATTCCTAGCTGCGGGCTGATGCTGATGCACAAGAGCAAGTAGGCCTGGAAAGCCCTAATGGTTCCTGAAGAATCTTTCCCCATGATGCATCACACAAATTCTTTGACTGTGCATAGGCTAAGACAGCCATACATAGCCTTTTAGACTAATGGCCTGGCATTCTGCAGTTAATTCACATTTCACAGATAAAAAATGAAAGATGCTTGTATGTACACATTTTATCATATGCTATCCTTTATTTTATTCATTGTACCTATTTTCTTAATATACCTGCTGCCACATCTTTCACTCAACACCAGTAGTTGCAGTTTCAGACTGTGTACTGCAGGATACCAAAAAGGGGTGGGCAAAAGAACTCCCTGGTGGCTGGGGGTTCAGCAAGTCAGCCCTGCTGTCTGTGCATTATCCTACCCCGATGTGCTCCTCAGGAGGGGCCCCACTGGGAAGAGGTGAGGGGCACGTGGCTGTGTCAGTGTTTGAGCTGTGACTTCTCCTCAACCTCAGGTGTGACGAGATCCGGGCACGGTGGGCACAGCTCCATGTCCCCTTGGCTCAGAGGGCACAGCTCTGTGTCCCCTTGGCTCAGAGGGCACAGCTCTGTGTCCCCTTTGCATGGTGGGCACAGCTGTGTCCCCTTGGCTCAGAGGGCACAGCTCTGTGTCCACTTGGCTTGGAGGGCACAGCTCTGTGTCCCCTTTGCACGGAGGGCACAGCTCTGTGTCCCCTTTGCACGGTGGGCACAGCTCTGTGTCCCCTTTGCATGGTGGGCACAGCTCTGTGTCCCCTTGGCTCG
>VZTB01012685.1:837226-1056432 GCA_013397245.1 Thryothorus ludovicianus
GGGTGCTCCCAGGGACAGCCCTGTCACTGCTGGTTGTGGGTGCTCCCAGGGACAGCCCTGTCCCTGCTGGGGTGCCTGGCAGGCCGGTGGCACTGCAGCTGTTTGCAGGGGGAAGTGATGCTGAGCTGTGCTGAGCACGGTCTCATGCAGCAGATCTCAGCATTCCCTGTGCCTTACTTACAGGAATCCTAATTTATGCCATGACAAAGGTTAAGAACAGTGTGTTTCAGCATGGTTCACATTTTGCCTGCACGCTGCAGTGGGTCTCAGCTAATTCAGCATCAGTGGTTTGTTCTGCTTGGATGCCTGGAGAATGGCTCCTCTCCCGAGGTATTTCTTCCGACTTAATTGCCAAGTTATAGTGAAATATGAGGTTCGTTGTTGTCTGCTGGAGCGCTGGGGATTCTGTTTTGTTGGCACATTTTTCATGACCTTGTGTCAGCAGCATAACTAGGCTGTGAGATAATGTGTATGCTTTAGATGAGCAGCTGTGTGCATCTTAGGCAGAGATGATGCCTTCTTGAGGAGAGAGAAGCAAGTGTGATCTGTTCAGTAGAGTTAATCAGGTAAAACAGAGAATTAACTCTACTCTTGCAGATTAAGTTATGTCAGACCATGCAAGATGTGTGTAAATTTCTTGCAGGTGAAAATCAAAATTATCTGAAGTACTATACACCCAGATTTAATAGAAAGAAGAAAAACAATAGTTGCAAATATGGAAAAAAATTCTACAACCACTTAACAGCTGAAAAGAAAGAAGTGTTGTACCCTTATTTCCCTGTGATGCTCTGGTTCAGCAATGGCTTTCCACTCATTTCTAAATAAAACTGTTTTGAGGTTGTAAAGACAGAGAATTGTTCTGCTCATCCCTGTGCTGTTGCAGATGCCTCACAATTATCACAGGGTTTTGGCAGCTGTTGAATTTACTGACATTTTGTTGGCGACAGGGCTGAGGGTTTATTAGTAGAGGGAAACCAGAAGAAGCAGACTTGCAATGGTGTCTGGTAATCCTTAAACTGAATTTCCTGTGGAAAGTATGTGAGTAGCTTCAGGAAACAGTGGAGGACAGATTCTGCACTGGCCTTTGCCCTGCAGAAACTGCCCTACATGGGAGATAACTGATGCTTTGACATGAGATCTGGAGACCTCTGAGGTGGCATCCTGAGGAGACAGTGATTTGGCATTAGCTCTGATAACCACAGTGTTTTTCTTACATATTTCTGATGAGAATAAATTATTGTATTTCCAGTATGTATTATTTGGGTGGGGAAGTGTGATCTTATCTCCTTTTTGGAAAACTGGGAATTACCTTGAGAAAAAGATGTAGAGCTATTGAGCATTTGAAATTTGGAAAAGGAGCAAAAGCATGCTTAAACCTGCATTTGTTGAGTTTTAATGAGTCCCATTTCATCCTGAGTATCCTTGGCAGCTCTCATGGTTTGGGTGCTTCTGTGGAGGAGTATGAAAAATACAAAGGAAAAAAAATACCCCTGTAGTTTATTATAACAATGAAATTATTGTAACTTAGAGTGTCTGGTGTGGTGTTACCTCCCCCCTTTTTCTGTCTCACACTCCAGGAGGAGACAAACATAGTGGGGATTGGCAGCTCCCCATCCACCTCCCAGAGATGGTGTGATCAGAGGTGGCTCCACTGTCCAAACCAAGCCATGGTACAAACCTTCCTCAGCATCAACTCAGAAATTACTTGGTTGAAGAGACCTTAAAGATCATCTAGTTCCAACTCCCTGCCCTGGGCAGGGACACTTCCCTCTAGGCAGGTTGTTCAGAGCCCCATCCAACCTTGCTTTGGACACTCTCAGAGATGGGGCACCCACAGCTTCTCCAAGGAATCTGCCAGTGCTCACCACCCTCCCAGACAAAAAATTTCTTGTTAACATCAAATCTAAATCTCTCCTCTTTTAGTTTAAAAGCATTCCCAGCATTCTCTGCCTGTGTAAAAAGGCAGAGACGTTTTTTATAGGCTCCCTTCAAGTACTGTAAGGCTGCAGGGAGGTCTCCCAGGAGCATTCTCCAGGCTCATCCTAAGAAAAGATGGGTGGTCGTTGCAGTAGCAGGTTGTACTTGAAAGTTTACATGGGATTGTCACATCATGAAAACTTTTAAACCAAGTGGGGATTGCAAGATTTTGTCCAACACAGTAATAAATGAACATTTATTCATGTTCCAGCGAGCTGTAGCAGAGAACGTGTCTCAGGAGAAAACCAGCAGTAGTTAAGGGCTCCATTCATCAAAAATCTCATTACTCTGTTCTTGTTTGCTGGTACCTGTTTCTAAATCCAGAGAGCCCCACAGTAAAGTGTTGGGATAAGAAATCTCATGATGCAAGCAAAAGGAAAGGAGCTTAATGACTGCTGCATGCTCTTCATCTCATAATTTTATCAGTAAGCTCTCAGACTTGTAGAAATTGCTCTGAAATTGGCAGCCCAAACTTAATATCTTCTTCCATTTTGCCATCACATGCAATTTTAGTTCTCCAGTGACTCCAATTTTAAACTCCCAGTGATTTAAACAGCTGCATTGTGCAAAGGCTGGAGTGAGGACATGCTTTTGTAATCAAGCAGTCCAACTCTAAATTTTATGGTGTGATGGTTACTGTGCCCCATTCAAACTATGCCCCATTACACAGAAGTGCATTCCTTTGATTTTACCAAAGAGACCATAAATATGACAAAAAATATAGCTGGAAAACATGATTTCATGCCTGGATTTTTCAGCTACTGCAAGGAATAAATGAAGTGGTCTCTGAAAGGGGCATATCTTTGCAGTGAATTATGTTTGTATTATTTGTATGGCTAGCAGAGCTCATCAATGAGCTTACCAGAAAATATATGCCTGCTACAACATTTAGAGTAACAGGGAACTCAGATTTCAAATCCAAATAACAAGAATGTAACCTCTTATTTTGGTGGTTTAGTACTGTGGAGACTCAGAGTACAGGGGAGTAGGTTATTATGCTGGATATAAGAATGTAAAAGATGTTCCATGAGCGCATAAATGAAATTAATTGTCAGCAGTCATATACTTGGCAAACTATAAGGCTTATTTGCATTAAAATTTCTTATTGTAGCCTTTCCCTTTTCCCCCAAGGTGATGTAATATTTTCATCTATGTAAACCTGGTTTTGAGAAAGATTTGGCTTCAAAATGGAAATCTGCTTTTGATTCAACATTAAGACCCAGCAGACAGTCCCATTTGTTTGATCATTGCTGTCTTTCTTCCAAAAAAATCCCAGGGTGTGTTGCCAGCCATGATTGGCAGTACAGAGGCTGTGTGGTTGCTGTCAGTAATACTTAAGCTTAACCAGGTTCTATCATTAGTTCACTATCAGCTTGAAATACCTGAATAAATGCAATAAAAATTTCAAAATACAATCAAATCACTATACCACCTGGCATTACTGAAGCAAAGAATAAACATAAACAGGCACAATAATTGAGAATTTAATTTGGGTAATTAAGTTTAATATATAATAAAATTTTATAGTAAAAACTTAAAATGCTCCTAAAAATATGGAGGCTTATTTTTATAGAAAGGTAGTTATTATGAACATTTCTATTGGGTAATTTTGAGCTGTGAGTTTTTATGTAAGGTATTAACTTACATTAAAGTCCAAGTGCAAGTCCATGGGCAAGTGATTTCAGCTGGTGTTGGATTAGATCCTGTGGGACCACGGGCAGGCTTCATGGCAGCTTTAAAAATATAATTGCTCACTTGCAAACCTCAAATAAAGTATTTTTCCTTGCCAACATCAGTGATTTTTAAAATATTTTCTTTTAATGTCCAAAAATAGACATTTCTTTCCCTTTCCCCTCTCTTTGCACCTTCATCTTACTAGGTGCTTCCCTGAGTGGTGAGCCTGGTGGCCAGGCACATTCCATCAGTATTTGCAACAGCCAAAGGCAAAACAATGCTGAGCTGGCTCCTGCCTTACCTGCCTTTGGATGGGCTGCTGGCCATGCAGGTGTCAAAGGATACTTGCAAAGGGGGTCAGGAGAAAGGTTTCATTTGGTTTAGTCCCACCTCTGATTTTCAGTGCACAGGTTGATGGCCCGTGGGCCCCACTGAAAGCCTGTGAAAGAAATGGGCTTCAAGGCACTGGATTTTGGGTGTTTCCAGAGATAAGGTAATAGCAATCATGCTGGGTTCGAGATTAATGCCATTTGAAATGCTGAGATAGTGATAGCAATTTCCTAAACCATTTCTGTGTTCACACAGCTTCAAGGCTCAGTGTGTTGTGCTTCACTGTCAACTCAGTCCGGTGAATCAGGAATGCTGGTCTGGAAGCAGCTCAGAGGTGCCAGGCAAGGCCAGAATTATGCCAGGAGAAAACCCAAGGCAGTTCTACATTTATGTGGGTATGCAGCTAAAAATTCTTGTGTGCACTTCAAGGAAAGCAAGTACTATTTTTTCTGAGATGTACATTTACTGTGTAAGAGGAGACAGTAAAATGTAGTATGAGGCTCTTCAGAAGCTGGGAATTACCACAGCAGGCAGAGCAGTGCTCCATTGTTGTGTCTTTGGAGGGTGCTTCCCCCAGCACAGAGCAACTTTGGTTTTCCTTCCATTTCTCAGAAAAGAAAAACAAAAATCAGCTTGTGAACTGAGGAGGGATGGTGAAGGTTGGGGCTGTCCATACAGCCTGGAACTGGGGCTGAATGAGGGAGTCAAGAGACGAGGAACCTTTTCTGTCAAGGTGGGTGCAATCTTTCCTAGCACTTTATCTGCACCTCATTATATAAAATACAAATGTCAGTAATGGTGTAAATGCACCCATATAACACACACCACAAAAATGTGCCAGTGCTTCTCTACCAGAAAGAATTCCTGCATTTGAACAGTGTGGAGCTTCCCTGGGGGTGTCATGTAATAGTGACAGCAAATCTGTGGTACTGCACACTGTTCAGGGGAATGCTGTTCTTATGAATGTTTAAAAAATCCCAAAACCCCAAAAACTTTGAAACAATCTTGCAGGTTGCAAGCCTCTGACTTTAGCAGAGCACAAGAATCAATCCTGAAACAAAACAGTAACACCAAAGCACCAGTCTTGTGCTTGACACAAGACTGTTTGTAGAGGGAAATTAAAGCAGTCTGATTTTTAGAACAGTAAAGAATATGGGGGAAAAATTAGGGACATTGAAAGCTGTGGGAGATCATCACTTCTGAGAAGCAGCTGATTTATTACACTTATGGTTATTACATTAATATTCAGCCCTAAGGCCTACATTTTGTCAGCCAGTAAATAAATCATGTCTGTTGAAAATGCTTTGCCCCAGTGGTGATGTTCTGCATCAGGAGGGTGTTTGTGGGGTGTGCCCAGCACAGCCACTGAGGGGCAATGGCCTTCTGCTCAGAGCAGAAACTCAGCACAAGGTTTTCAAACAGCTCTTTGTTGCAGACAGAAATGAAATCCAGTGCTGGATCAGCTGCTGTGACTGACAGGCAGAGAGAAGGTTGCAGTGCCATCAAGGGAGGCACAGGCACGTGTGGGGTCTGCCAGAGCTCCCTGCTCCAGCTCAGACAGTGGCTGTGGCCTCGCTGGCACCATGGCTCCCTCAGCCCACGCTCCCAAAAAGGTGATCAACAGCATTATCACACACAAGCAGCCAAACCTCACCACTCAGGGTAGTGGCAGGCAGGAGCAGAATGGCAAAATGCTGCCTGGCATTAGAATAAGTTAATATTATGTCGCTCCAGCTTTTCTAGAAGTTTAAATGTTTAATAGCATTCTGATTTTTCTTCCCCCACTTGCTTTATGTTTTACTGGGTAACAGTTGTAAACTGTTCAATTGCCTTACAAGATGTTCATTACTATGTGATAAAATATTCATCAAAGAGAGCAGTAAAACAGCAGATCTTCAGAAATACATGCCTTGAAAAGACTTGAAGACAAGGAAAGGCAAAGCAGAATTATTAATGAACAATAATAGTATTCTTGAGATAATAGAAACCAGGCTTTTATTCTGAAATCCTATTTGTTCCCTGTCCTGTATCTCAGATTTTAAAAGGAATGTTTTCACAGCAAGCTTAAGGAGTGTTTTACATTTACAAGACGTGAAAGTTAACAGACTTTTTTATGAGCACCTTTGCATGCTCAGACACAAGAATTTTTGTATCGCCTCATTGTGAAATGGAAACAATTAAGTGGTGGTGGTGGTGCTCCATCGGTACACTTGCTGTTCTCACTGAGGGCAGGGCTATGGCAGGGAACTCCCCAAGGCTCTGACTTGGATCCCTGTGATCAGCCCTTGGATCCAGGCATGTCTTCCCTGAAGGTGAAGGTGGCTTTCAGCAGAGGTCAAGGTGGCTTTACCTGCCCAAGGGGTGGTTTTGTTTTTTTCATTCAAAACTGGTGCAAGGCACTGGCCAAGGACCCACCTCAGTTTCCCAAGGGTGGGATCTGGTACTGCAGCATTAATGATGATGTTAAGGAAGTCCAGAGAAAGGGCAGGAAAAAAAACAAATTACCAGAATTTGCTGCTCCTTTGGGGTGAAAGGTAGCAATAAATAGTGAAGGATACAACCTATAATTGCATAAACCCTAAGAACTGATTCTTTATATCCCCTTGAGGCTGTGATTCCTTTCACTAATATCATAGCTAAGTGAAAAAGAATAAAATGATAGAGGTTAAACAAGTCATTCATATCAGGAAGAGGAGTCAAGAGATCTGCATTTTAAATGGCTTGAGGAACTTCTCACACACAGTGCTGAGTACCTGCTGTCTTCAATTAAAGGCCTGAACATCAACCCTGTATAATTCTTTCCTACAGCAGAACCATTCCTGTAACAGGGGACCAATGTTGGTTTATTTGATATAAGTTTGGGGATTTTAGGTTAGTTTGGTAAGTCTATCAGTACTGTATAAAGATATAGCAAATCTTACTGTAAAATAATCTGCTACAATTACCAACCATGTTGCTTCATTATTGACTTGAATAACACCATTTTTAAGAGCTGTAAGCTAGTTCTTGTGGGCCTTGATGAACTGTGTTTATTGAAGCTGAAATCTAAACTACCTGTTTTCAGAACTATATTGCAATTTCATTGCAATAGGTGTTGCTTTCTGTTATTAGGGTTGATTTGGTTTTGTTTTTTTCATTGGACATTTATGAAATAACAATGTCTTTTGATTATCTAACACTCCAGAATGAAAAATATTATCATTTCAAGTTATGACGGACAAAGAGAAACTGGGAAAGTGGAAAGCCAAAGGAAAGACCTTCACCCAACACATTGTGCAATTTAGTGAGTCCTGATGAAAATCTAGTCAATGGCAGCTTTACAGAGGTGAAGTAAAATCAGCATGCATATGTGTAAAACAAAGCCACTCACTGTAATGGTAAGTCCACAATCTTTCCTGACACTGCTTCCATTAATGGCATTTATAAATTGGTCCCGTTGTGTCTCTGTAGGAAGTGGAGTGGGCAAATGTGCTCTGATATCTGTTACCTCTGCTGGTTTGGAAACAGGGGAATAGTGGAGGGATAGCAAGGCAATAGAAACTGCAGTAATTTTTCTTCCCTTTTTCAACACGAAATAGCCATTTTTAGTATTTCACCTGTGCTTTTATGAGGAATTGTTTTAAAGCTCATGATTTTTCTACTAATTTTGATACATTGCCAGTGCTTCACAGAAATAGTGGTAGTGCTCCAGTCATCAGTCTCTATTCACAGATGTACCCCTGGACTCTTAAAATGTTTGTTTTCTTCCCAAGTAGGATATAATTTTGTTTTCATCATTAATTATCCAGCCTGGGTTTTGTTTTCCTCTTTCTGCCCTGCATCAAGTATCTTTAATTTTCCATAATTTGCTGTCTTCCTAGTAGTCTTTCTAACAATCCCAGGAGAGGTCCTTTATTAATTGTTCTCTGTATATGGACTTTGATGCCCTTCTGCAAACTTGTTTTAAATAAGCTTGTTTCTGCATGCTCTTGTTAAGAAATGGAAATTAAATACGTATGAGTTATCCCAAGTATAATTTGCCCAGTTTTACATCTGGTTGTAGACACAAGCCATCTGAATTCCTTTTGACACTAACCCAGATGCAACCACAGCAAGAAGAGTTTTTGGCCGTGGGTGGAATGAAAGACTCACTGGATCAGCATTTTTTCAAGATTTGGTCCCTTGGACAAAAAACAAAAAAACAAAAAAGCAACAAACAAAAACATCCCACAAAACCCAAACCCCAAGAAAACAAAAATCAAAAAGTTCCAAATAAAACCAAGTCCAGACAAGAAAAAAGCCCTCCCTGGGGTTTCACTAATGCCAAAAAGCAGAAGGTCAGATGTCCAGTGTGGGAGCTTCCCCTCGGGCAGTGCCTCACCTTTGCAGCTGCTCCCACAGGCTGCCACAGGGGGATTCACTCAGGTAACCCCCACCACATATTTTAGTTGCCAAGGGTTAGAACTTCATGTTCTGCTTCCAGTGCCTGAGAAGCCCTGGGGAGCCAGCCAGTGATCCTGGCAGTGGCCCTACACAGCCCAGTCCTGGCCACTCAGCCCCAATTAAGTGAGGGTTAAGGGGGGCACATGGCACTCTGTGGCACAGCAGTGTCACATCCTTTTGTTCCTTTTCAGTCGCCTTGCTGGGGCAGGGAGAGAAGGGAGGAAAGCAGGACAGCCTCTAGTTTTGTCAACTAGTGCTAGTCAGTAGACTGTAATTACCCTGCTCTGTAAAAATCTGCTCTGTAAAACTCTGCTTGCACCTGGACCCTGCTGTTCAGGCAGAGCATTTTTATCATCAGCTGTTCAGGGGAATCCAGCAGATTTCTGTGCTCTTCCTGGGCTTAGGGGCTCTGAGGGACACTGCTGGTGGCCTGCTAACACTGCCCAGGCTGGGGAGTGAGCAGGGAGACTGAGCACCAGAGGAGGTGACCTGGGGCCACCAAAGGGGGCTGAGCAGCCCAACCCTGGGTGATTCTCCTGCCCCATCACATAGGACAGTTCCTTGATTTGGGATCTGTGACTCAGCAAGGCAGTGAACTCCATAGGAAAAATGATTCCTGACAGAATTATGACCCACTGGCAGCAACTTTAGATATCCTGCAGCCATGGGGGGTGTGCCCACATGGAGCTGGTCTGGGCAGGCAAGGGAGGGCACCTGGAGGGATTCAATCCTTCCTCCAGCCATGGCTCAACATCCACCCCAGTGAGGGTGGACAGCCACTGCCACTGCTGGGGACATGCCCTCCAACTTCACTGCAGCCCTTCCAGACACTCCTGGCTGGGGCAGGCAGAGAGAGTACGTGTCCAGCCACTGCTGGTATCTATTCCAGGACTGCAAAAGGTACAAATTTGCTTCAGTAACAGTGATCTTGGCAGACAACAGAGGCAGCTCCAGGACTCTTTTTCATACATACATATTTTGGACTCCCACTGAGAGTTATTAGTTATTAAAAAGCAATCAGATGAGGCTGGCTTTGGAGTACATTTGTTAGCCATATGATATCAATTAGGCCCCAGTCTCCTGACTGCAAGGAATTGATGTTACCTCATAGACAAGCAGGATTAAATTCCTTCTTTCCCTCTCCCCCTCTTTGAAGCTATAATGTCAAATATCTCCCACATTCCTGGGGAAAATGTTGCAGCTATCCTGAATATGTGGATGCTCTCAATTTGTAATTAATAGAGCTGCATAGCAAATGCTTGTGCTGGGGGCAGTCCCTTGGCTGTGCAGTGTCCATACCCTGCTGGTCAGTGCCCTGTCCAGCTGAGCAGCTGCCCACCAAGCCCAGATGGCCCAGCTGGGATGTTGTGCCCTTTATTAACTCCAGAAAAAGGGAGGGGTTTTTTCACTCACAAATGGCTGCCACTGACAGCAAACCTGCTCTTTCTCAATGCTTTGCAGAGCCCAAGACAGAGCTAAGAAAGGAGTGGAAAGTTTCCACCCTCTCACACCAGAGTTCATATCCCAAATATCCCATTAGACATCGAATAGAAACCTTAACCCAGCAAAAGGTTAAGATTTCTATTGGCACTATTGCTACTCTTCTATCAGGCTTCTAAATATCCTGAATAATTCTCATTTAGATTTCACTGCGAATCTATTTGTTTGCTTAGCAGATATTATATGGCAATATTTCTGTGGTACTGAGAATCAGGATCTTTCTCTCTGGTACCTCTGTGCTTGTCAAATTCTCCTGCACACACCAGCAACCCAATCTGCCAAAATGACACAAGACCCTGGAAAGAGTGTTTTGGACAAAAAGAAATTGACTAAGTGAATTTCTTATTTCCTTTCCAAGGCAATTTTATCTCTTCAGACTTGTTTTTATCAAGCTTGTCTGTTAATGCAAATGCTGCAATTTAGGATTAAAAAGGAGAGAATACTGTCAGCCAAGTTGACAGAGGCTTAGTATTTATTTATGCAAATTACATATTCTGTCAGAGTGCAAAATCACAAACAATTGACAAACCAATTAAATTAATATATTTCAGAAAAATAGCTCTTCCCAATTAGTGAAAAAATATCCATTTTCATTTGTAATGGAAGAAAATACTTTTTCATAGGTATATTAAACATACAGATAGTTTTATAAGTGAGAAAACTACCGTATAAAAAACCTGCTATAAACATTCCGGTTCAAAATGTTGATATTCGAGGTTATGAAATGTAGTTTTAAAAGCAGACTTGCTAAAAGCAAGAAATCACTGTGTAACGTTTTTGTAGTTGGGTAGTATGTGTACTTTACACATAAACCTCCATGCCTGGCATACCCTGCAATGAGATTTTCTATAAATATATATTTTATATGTATTTTTATATGCACTATGCATTCATATTTTTATAAAATTAATACTTGCTGGAAATTAGTTTCTTCTCTGTATTTCAGTGACAACATCTTCATTGCTTTGTCCTGTTTCCATGACTTGAAAGAATTTATTGCCAAATAGTTCACCGTGTGGGAGCTGCTACAGAATTTTGGACAGATTTACTGCACCATAGACAAGATTTATCCGTATATCACATATTCATTATTTCCATCAGTTAGAACTGGGGCTCAAGTATTGTCTTTGGGATGAGTTTCTCAGTTGTACCCATGTTTGTTGGTGGTAATTGGGGCATTTTCCACAGACCTAAAGAAAGGACCTATTTTCCTGAGGACTATGGGTGGAGGGTTTTTCACTTCCTCTTCAGGTCCACTTCAGGGACTGAGGTAATACTGATGGTTTTGATGAGGTTCCATGGAAGCTGGATGGAAGCCAAAGATGAGGCATTTCTGTCTGAAAGGATCCAGCTGGTGAAGAAAACACCAAGACCAGAAAAAACAGGGGTCCAGCTGTTCTTATATTCTCCTGGAAGGCCTTTTACTTTAAAAGTAAAACATAAGTTTAATTTTTCCATCATAACCTGACATGATGGGAAGGTGATAATGCTCACCTGCACCCTCTCCACAACATATTCTTGGGACCAGGTCACACCATCCTCAGAGCTGGGCACAGCCAAAGGCTCCATGACCTCAGCTGTCCTTGCCAGTGTGCCAAAAGCTGACCCCACAGAGGAGGATAAAAGGCTCCCCATTTCCCACTGTCATAGGGATTCTAATCAAGTGTTTTCTCTTGAAACACTGAGGTGATGTTCAAACATATTTGGTGCTAATATCTTCAAACATGTCTGTAATCAGTATATCTTCCATTCAGTGGTGTAAGTTGTCAAAATAGCCTTAGGTTTGACATTCTTGAACTTTGAACTTGATTTTCTAAAGGTAATGTAAAAAAATCTGAAGGACAACAATGTTTGTCACCAAGGGGAGGTTTTTAGGAAGAATTTCCAGCATCTATGTTTTTTAAATGGCTATTTTCACATCTATTTCTATAACTCGAAGTAGGAGGAGCTGCAACAAAATTTTCATGGAAGCAAATCCTATTCAGGATCACTAAACCAACTTCCAGAAGCTTTAGCCCAAGTTTATGTACTTTGGAGTGGAATTTTTAAAAATAAAAATGCCAGAGCCAATATACAGCTCAGAGCAGACAGAGGGTCTATCCTATCCTTATTTTATGATTCTGTTGCCAGAGGGAACATTTTATCATAACTGTGCTGTCATTGTTGCCTTCATTAAAGAAGAAAAAAGGAGGGAAATTATAGTCTCAGGCAATGCTTCATTTCTGATGACAGATCCCACACACCCTGGGAACTTGGAGTCAGGCAGGGACATGAAAACCCTCATAGCTGCCCATGGCACTGGGCGGCCTCTGCAGCACGAAGGTGATACTCCCCACTTAACCACTGTAAGTGATTGTATGGCAAAGCTGGGTGGTGGCTCTGGGCTGGTCCTTGATGGGATTTTAGACTGAAAATAGGCAGCAGCAGAGTGGAGCTCAACTCACTGCCCAGAGCCCCATCTCTTGCCCAGAGTATGGCTGTGGATGCAGCAGCCATAACCCAGCAGCTGTGTGTCAGTGTGAGCCTGGGGGAATGGTGAGAAAATACTATGTCTTTTCCTCAGAATAAAAACCCTTTTTCTTCCTCAAAGGGACTGTGTGAAGAGAGAAGTTGCTCACCTGAGCAACAAATTGCTCAGTGGTTGTTTTTGTACCAGTGAAAGAGCCAAAACTTAGGATTCTTTAAGCCGAGCGTCTCCTCACCCGTGTTTGAGGTCGCCCCTTTGGGCATCACTGGCTGGGCCAGCAGGAGCTGCAGCACACCTTTCAGGCTGGATCATGCTGGCATTTACAGGAAGTAAGGGGGATTTAAGGAAAGGTCACAACATAACTGAAGCATCCTGGCTGTGTGTAAGTGCCCATCAGATGGCATGTGGTTTCCAGAGGAATGCAGGACACATCCCTGCACCTTCCAGGACAGCGATCGATAGCAGACTGTGAGTGTGCTCCTCCTTCAGAGTTCTGGCATCCCCAGGGGGCTGGAGGGCTCAGGAAGCCTGGGAGCACATGGGATGGCAGGTCACTCTGCAGCCATGGGGATGGGCACATTGGCACTTGAGCTCTGAGACATTCTTTGCAAGGGGAAGTTCTATAGCGAGAGAAAAGATAATTGTATTTTTCCAAGTTGGAAAGATGACTGAAGAATTCTGGAAATGTTTCATCTAAATGTTGGGCTCTCAAGAAGCTGCAGCCAGCCTCCTGCCCACTCTGTGTGCACTTACAATCTACAGGCATCAGACAGCTGGGAAGAAATGTGGGTGGAAAGAATCTTGTGGAGTATATTTCTGGGGTAGTGTCAAATAATTTCTGTGTCCTTAGGATGATCAGGAACTAGCTTTTTATGCACTGTTAAATATTTGGAGCATAGTACTACTGCCTGAATCTGAGGCCAAATTTTTAAAAAAATGTTTAGATACCTCATTCTCCCTAAAACCTTTATTTGCTAATGAGGACATATTTATCTTTAGACACATATACATAATTTGCATATTTCTGATGCCCTGAACAAACATACACTTTGGTCTCCAGACATTGTTTAGAAATTGGAGGAGTTGAGGAGGTACCTGCCTGAAGATCAATTAGCATCCCAAATTAGTGCTCTTGGATACCAATTGTTCTAGGTCCAGACAAAACTTTTCCTCATGGAAGTCTGACCCTTCAATAAGGTGAGTAGGTGACCTGTCTCTGCCTTTAGCCTCTTTAAATTTAGAGGGTTGATGATATGTTTATGGGATTGGGGAAATTGAGAGGATTTTTTTCATTGGAAATTGTGGTGATTAAGGAGAAAAAGCATCAGAATTAGAATGAAACTAATGCAAACAGCGTAGTCAAAAATGTGAGGGATTTGTGTTGTACAGAGACTAAGAAGAAAGATCTGAGCTTCTGCCCTATTTTTTATTGATTGTACATTTCAGATCAATTCCAGAACTGGTCTCATCTTTGGAAGTTCCTAGGTCTTTTAAATCTGAGATTTCAATGTATTTCCAGCAAGGTGAGCTGCTTTTCATGTGCTAGGAAAGGGAATGGATGATGAAAATGGCCAGATTTTCTCCTTTCCTTCAGGGTGATGTAGATAAAGTGTGACTTCTCTGAAGCTGGTGCAGGACCAGCAGCAGAGGATATGGGTAAATGCAAGATAAGGCTGATTCTCCTCCTGTGGTTTATATCTGAGCCACCACTTTTGACTCACAGAGAAGAACTGGAGAGTGTGGGGGTTTTGGAAAGAGGAACAAAGGAGACAATTCTGTCTCAGCTGTTAGGGAGTGGCAGGATGCTCAGAAGCTGCTTGCTGGGCACTTTGGCTGATCCACTGAGCAGCTTTCCCTGAGCCACTGAGGTTTTGTGTGCTGCTCGTGTGCACAGCTCAGGAGGCTGTTTGGGTACAGGGATTGACCGTGGCTGCTGTGAGCTCCTGTGATTGCTTGCCAGGGCAGAGCCTTTTTCTGTTGCTTGTCAGCAAACCCTGGCACTGCTGGTGGGTGGCCTGGCCCAAAAGCACATCAAGGACCATGTTGGATTACCCATGTAATCCAGAGCTGCTGCACAGGGATGGAGCAACTGTTCACTGTGATTTCTTTGCTGCTAACATTGTGCTCTGCAAATTAGGAGATGTAAAAAAAAATACGTGGGAAAGTTTTAGGGTCAGTTAAAGGACTGTGTTAAATCCATGCATCCATTTAACAGTAACAACAGCAATACAGGACAGCAGGGCTGCATCCTTGTTTGTGTGTCTGCATATTTCCATTAGCAGTCCTCTGACATTTTAAGCTTGAGCAGCTTTTTGCCCTAAAGATCTTATAAAACATCTCTCTTTAGAGTGATTTTTTTTTGGCTTTTTTTCTGTTGAAAGTTGGACTGCTCCTAAAGATGGTTATGTTTGTGGCAGCTGGAAAGAATCTGGGGTAATTGCCTACCCTTACTGATTTTATGGACAAAGCATAAAACAGAGCAGTGATGTGGGGCACAGCTTGGGTCTCTGTTTCAGAAAGGCCATGATTTCTGTTGGGGTACAGCCCTGAAGGAAATGCACAGGTACACAGAAATAGATGAAATGCCACCAAAACAGTGTCCCCTCAGCAACCTCCCAGAGCACAGTCCTGCAAGGAGCTGGTGAGGCACCCTGAGAGCCCACCATGCTTCAACCTCCTGCTAAAATGCAACTAGTGTTGTCCTAAAGCCAATAAACAAAGGCTTTGTCAATAATGTTTCAATGGGCTGGCATTGCCTGTGGCCATGCCAGGCTGTAGCCAGGACTGGTGTGGGTTTCATGGCTCTGACTGAGTGTCCAGAGCTGACTGCCATCACTTTCATGACTGACACCCAGAGATGCTGTCACGGTCAACTCTTGCATCTTTGTGAAGTATTAAGTAGCCATCGTGCATCTCACTGGGGAAGACCAAGAGAGCTTTGGGTCTTCTAATCCAGATGGTACTAAAACCAAGCAAGGATGCTGGATAATTTTCTTCTTGCACAGAGCCCCCTTTCATCTATATTTTCAGAGCAGGAGATGGCCAGTTACAGGAAGGACCATACTATGCCCTTAAAACAAAAAAGGCAAATGATAGGTCTGTGATTTCAGTCCTATGAATATCACTTATTGTCAAGGTGGGAATTTGGAGTCAGAGAGCAGTGCAGGCAGCAAAGTGCCAGCCAGCCTGCTTGAACTTCACTCCCTCTGAGCCAAGAAATACTCTAATTATTTTATGCAACATGTGGCGCTTTGATTCTGGCAAGCAGAAGCAGAAAGTTGCTATGCAACCAGGCAAGCAGCTGCTGAGCCAAGGAGTCCAAGAACTGGGAACCTTTACAAACACGAATTGTCTTGAAAAATACAAATGGGCAGAATTTTACAGTTGCTTCCAATTTTTGTGTTTGTCATCAGCTTCCTTCTGAATTTATTAGGTAAATGTTGGTGAAGGGTCATAGAAATGTTGCCTCAGGTGCGGGCTGGCAGCCTGTTTTGGGAGCTGTAAAACTCTGGGAATTTGGCTTTGGTGACAGTCACATTCTGTTCATGCAGCTGACAAGGGACTTTAATTATTTTAGTCTAGGCTTGCACTGAGCCCAGAGCACTCCCCCTGTGACTGCAGTGCTGGCTGGGGCACGATGTCTCTCTGGCAGCCGTGCTGGGTCACCGGGAGGTTGTGCCCAAGGCCGTGGCTGGCAGGGACGAGCTGTGCAGAGGGACATCCCACGTTGCCTTTGTTCCTGGACCAAAACGAGCTCCAGGGTCCCTGCAGGCACCATCACCCTGGGGTGAACGTTTGGCAGATGAATGGCTGAATTTTGCTCCTGTTTTCTACAAAAATAAATGTGGCTGTCTCCTCAAAGACTTCTCTCAAATCAGCAAACTGGTGCTACACCTCTGCTCAGATGTAGTTTGAATGCTAGCAGGGAGGCCTGTCTGGAGTTAGCTTTTTATAAATAAATAACTGAATAAACAGTATTGAAGAACAAGTTCCCTTTTCTTCCCTCAAATATACACAATGAACTAACAAAGGTTGCTGACAATCTTTTTAGTGGAGTTACAACTGAATTACAACTGGACACAAAACACAAGCTCTGACCACCACTTGGGCTATTTATCTACTTAATAAATTCCAAGAGGTGTGCATTCAGGGCTGTAAACAAGTCCTTTATAACCATCCCTTCCCATACAGCCTGTAAACACTGTTTAGACACTCTAGCTTGGAAGTAATATATTGGATTAACCACTTCTCCCCCTGCACCACAACCTAATCCCTTGCGTGGCAGATGGGGGCATTAGGTGAAGTCCCTGCAGAGGATGATCGATGGTTAAAGAACTGCCAAGTAGGGCCACAAATCCTTCATCAAATTACAGCCAAGGTGTACAAGCTGCTTCCTCTGGTTATTGATAAAATCCAGACAGCAAATTATCATATCAAAGTATAAATTCAAAGCAGTAGAGCATTAATCATCTCCAATTCCTGATGGATAAGTAACTAATGAGAGATTTGATGAACTGCAAATACAGGAGATAACAAAATAATTACAAAATGGCAAACTGTTGGAGACTTTTAGGAAGAAGGATAATGAGAAATGTTTTAAGAGGTGCATTTTATAAGGAAAACGTATCAACAGCCATCTTTGACCAGATACATTAGGGAAATTGTACTGAAGCATGGTGGGAAGTGTTCAAGGCCAGGTTGGAGTGAGCTCTGAGCAATCTGGTCTAGTGGAAGGTGTCCTTCCCCATGGCAGGGAGGTTGGAGCTAGATGATTTTTAAGGTGCCTTCCAACCCAAATCATCTTATGATTCTATGATTCTATGTCCACTTGGTGCTTTTTTTGTTCTGCATTTTTCTTAGATTTTATTTAAGAATTAGAGAAGGAAGAGACAATTGTGATGTTTTAATAGTAAACCTTGTTCTCCTGTTATGATAATTAAGAGTCTAATTTCTCTGTTGATGGTTTTGGATGCTTAGAGTAAACACAGTGAATGGATAATAGTGCAGGCACCTGGGAAGCCTTTCAGTCCAAAAGGCTATTAAAATTATCTGTTATAAGATGTTAAATCAACAAAGCAGGCGAAGGGGGAAAATTACAGAGGTTTCTGCCTGTGAAGCTGCAAAATGCCTGCCTGGAGCTGGGAATCAGTGAGTGACAAGACAGTGGGTTTGGGTTTGCTGGTGGCAGGTCCATGTCATGCAGAGATCCACTGAAAGGGGATGAGCTACAAGGTTGAGTTTTAGATGTAAGATTGTATCAGATGGGAGATGTAGTGCTGGTGAAATTTTTTTAATGGCTCGATATGTAAGAAAATTGCATCTTACAGATACCATGCAGCTGGAATCTGCAAAATGAAGCCATGCCCATCTCCAGTCTCCATCTCCATGGAGAAGGGAGATGGAGACTGTCAGGTGCTGGCTCTGTCTGTCTGAGGGGACCATACTGGTTGCAGTGGAGACTGAAGCAGCTAAGGGAGGTTTGGAAATGGTCTGGAAGAAGAGCTTGGGCTCTGCATGGCAGGACTCTGCCTGTAGGAGGAAGAGGCTCCAGGAACTGCCCGAGTGGCTGAGAGCTGAATTTGGGCAGAAACACAACAGCTGGGGAACAGCAGAAAGGCAGGTGGGAGCTGAGTTGTGCTCTAGGAATGAATCCCTCACAGCTGGGCTGCAGGATGAGGAATCCCTCATTCACTCTGTGACCTTACCCTGGGTGACAGCTCGGGACAGCAAACCACTCCCTGGGGAGAAGAAAGTGCTGTTCCACGTGCCAGGGAATCCTGCACTTGTCTCCTGATGAGTGCAGCTTGTGTGACTGATCTCTGGAGACTCCAGCCTTTTTCCAAACACTGCAAATTGTTGGAAACCCTTGCTCCAAAGAGCTTGCAGACAGAATCAAAAGATGACAGAAGCATTTCAAAAGAAACAAGGACAAGAGAAATTTAAGTGTATGTGATTTCAAGATGTCATTAATTGTAAATAATGATTTGCCTGACCTTGGCACTGCTCCCAGGAAGTCACACCAGGCTCGAGAAGGCAGCACGATGACGCATGGCTTGACAATGATGTGTCAAACCCCACCTGGTTCCTGTTAGCTGAAGGTCTTGTTGACATTGCTCATTTGTTCTTCACTCGACTAAAACCTCATGGTCTCATTGAAGGATGCAGCTTGATGGAACTGTTTGGCAAACACTAATAGTTTTAAAGGTTTAATAAATTACTAATTAAAGGAGGAGAAATAACAGAGCTCAGAAATGTCTGCAAACACTCACATTGGTTTTTTTTTAACATTTTGTAAATTAAGTAATTTAAAATGATTGATGAAAACTGTTTCCTTCTTTATTTTATTTTTGTTTTTCCCAATGTGGGATATTTATGGAAACTACTTTGGTAGGCATGCCTAAATACTGACAATGCTCCTTGTCTCTTCCTCAAGGACATCATCATAGCTTGTGCAGATAGGATTTCTCTGAAACTTGCACGTGTTCATTGCATGACTATCACACCTACCAGTTTTTGAACCAGAGCTTCATGGAGGTGCCCCTAAAAGCTCAATTAACCAGAGATACAGTTTTCATGAAGTACTGAATATCGATAATTTTTTTTTTTTGAGGGGTATGTGTAGGTATAGAAGATGGGGTTGCAGGCAATCTCACCCCTGACAAGTCACAGTTGTACTAATTACCAAAAAAGAGCAGCCTTTCCCTTAATGGGTCACAGCTGTGACTAATAAAGGTAAGTGTGGTAAAAGGAGTGGGTTGGCTGGTCAGGAGAACCTTGAGGAAGAGGATCTAGAGGAAGAAGGGCTTGAGGAGGTAAAGGAGCCCTGAGGAAGAAGGAATGATCCAGACAGATACAAAGAAGAGTGAAACGAGGAGAGCTGCTGCTGTAGAAGCTCATCTGTGAGGTCAGTCTAGGTCTGATGGGGTTGGAGCCTGCAGTCAGAGCTGAGCTGGTGAAAGCCTATGCTCAGAGTCTGCAAACTGATCCTTGCAGCCACAGTGCAGCAGGAGATAACCAGAGCCTGCAGCTGGGCCTTACAGTAGGTGCTTGTTGTGGTCAGAGTAAGGATGGCCAAGCTGCAATGAAGAATAAACCACGACCTTTTAAATGTTTTTCAAATGAGAGTCTGTGCCTTGGCTCATTTCTACACCTAATGAGAGATCTGCTGCAACAGGTATGCATTGAATATCTTTTCATACCTCTAGCACAAGTATAAACATTTTAACTGCTGTCATCCCTCTTAGCCTCCTGCAGACCATCTGACCCATCAGCCCAAAACTGGGGTTTAGCTTTATGAATGAACTTTGAGATGAGCTGAAGGAAGATACCCAAGTGGAAGACATCACCTCACATCACCTGCTTCTTCACAGTCCCCTTTTAAAAATGGTATAGTTTTCTTAAGTAATAGTGGGCTAGTGTTTGCTCTTATTTCCTTTCCCTATGGGGAGACGTTTTGGGCTTCTATAATATTTTGTGTGTTGGAAGGGCCAGTCATACACATGGATATTTGTGCCTACATATCTGCCTTTCTAACTGATTGCTGTGGTTGCTACATACTACTGATGGAGAAAGCAGAGCTAAAATTCAGCTTGAAGTGATACAGGAATCTGGAGAGTCTGGTGGTAATAATTAGCACCTCTTGAGGAGTGACTCCATGTTCCTGAGCTGACCCTCAAGGTAAACAGAACACACTTTGCTAGAAACCCTCTGAGTCAAGCTTGTCTCCTCCGGCTGTGCAAATGAAGTTCGATAATGAAACAGTTGTGGTGTTCAAGTTTAATGCATCTAATGAAATTCTTCTCCTCCAAATTTGTACTGAACATCTTTTCTGTGTAACCAGTGAGTAAGAGGAACAGAGGTCAAGTATCTTTCCTCTTCCTGTTTCCTGATAAGATATGTAAGTCAAGAGAAAATACAATACTCTGGCTTTCAAGGAGCAATTGTGAAATAAACAGTTTCCTCTGTTCTTTAAAAATACCGGTTGTAGCTAATCAAATAAGAAGTATGAGGAGGATCTCATAGTTCCTTCTGAAGCCTGAAGAGACCATGCTGTGGCTCGAACACATTAAAGTCCATCCCAAATGATGGCAGCTGAATGGAATGCCAGGGATTGTTCTGAAAGTCTGAAGTTCTACAGGAACTGATGTTTCTGAGTCATCCAAGATCCCCTATTGGTAAGCAAAATAACAAAATGGAGAAAATGCCTAGAGTACCATTCATTAAAAAACAAACAAATCATAGAGAACTCTTCCAAGATGTAACTCAGACAGGCAATTAAATAGGGAAAACATTCCTGCCTTAATCTTACTGTGTGTTTGTTGGTCTTAAACTAGAATTAGAACTTGTAGATTTATGACCTCTACATTAAATAAATAAAAAATCCCTGCCAGAAGAGAGATTCTTTTTGCATGAAAAATGATGATTGTGCACTAGAAGATTTGACTTTCAAATATTCTCACAAATCAAAGCAATTTCTTGATGAACCAGTTTTATTATTTCTGAACCCCAAAGAAAAGCATCCCCACCCCTGTTTCAGTTGACAATTGGAGTTCATTAAGCCAGGCCAAGCATGGCAAAAGAGTAATTACCCAAATACTAAATACCTTAAAACCAAGCCAACCCTTTCTTCCTCTTACCCCTAGTCCCCAGATCCCTAGAGATCCTTCCCTCTAAATTAGTGTTCTTACTTTAGGCTCAAAACTCTTAAATACCTGTAGAGTATGCCTCGAACCACCTCCTGACCTATTTTTTAAAATGTTTTGTAAGCTTGATTCACCTTCTGCTACCAAAACCCTTCCTTTTTCAGGGTAAGAGTGAAAAAGCCTGAGTTTGAGAGAATTTCTTCAATCTGTAAAATCTACTAACCTCACACAGGTGCTTGGCTCCCAGGGAGGGTATCTCAGTCTGCTGGATGAGACAGAACCTGACCATGAAAGAAAGGACTGGGTGACAAAGAAGAAGAGTGTTGCTGGTGCCTCTGTGCCGTTCTCCTGGCTTCAGCACTGGCGAGTTTCCCTGGAATTGGTTTCTGTATGGAGGGAACCGTGGGCAGTAGGTATCTGCCATTAAGAGGGAATCAGAAAAGCTGGATAAAGCCCTGAATGCCTCTGCTCGCTCCTAAACCATGGGGACTGTCAGGGCTCAGCAGAGACCTGGGCTGAAGGGAACCTGAGCTGGTGAGCGACTGCTCAACATCCAGACTTCTGCAACTCCATGTCAAAGTACCAAAAACCAGGGTGGATATAGGGTCACAGAAAAGCTCTGTTTCTAAAGGCAATTTTCAGAAGAATCTCATTTTAAGGCAGCACTAGCCCTGCAAATAACTTATTACACTTATTTATAAGATGCCCATGAATAATTTATACTACATTAACTTGTAAATGTGATAGCTTTTGAAATCATTAGGCTGCAGTAGCTTGCTTTGTGGGTCCATGGGCTGGATCTCATTATTAAAAGCTAATTAGCTCATTCAACTGGAACACATTCTATCAAATAGCTATGCCAGTACTCTTCTTTTTATTACAGCAGATTATATTAATTCTAAAAATATTCCAGAAATGGCATAATGGAGATATTTAATAATAAAGATATAACATTCTATAGTAGTAGAGAATTTCATTGCAACTTTTTAAAGTTTACCAAGACTGGGTGAATGAGGTTTCAGGATTATGATTATTTTTATGACTATATTAGAAATCTCTGATATATACACAATTTATTTCAATATTAAGGATTATAGCTTTTAAATGGGAGGGATATTTTCAAAGTGTTAATTTGGATGTGTGAGAAGCTTGGATCCTTGTTTAAAAAGTTATGCTGTTGAAGCTAGATTTTGAAGCCATGTTTGGCACTAGAAAGGATACAGATCACAAGTGTGACATGCCCAAAGCAGCAGGGTCAAGGGGTGGGACAATGCCTGAGCCTGCCCTTGTCCCAGTCACAGGGAAATGCTGTAGGCATTGGTCAGTTGCAAAGTCTTTTCTTTTTTCCACAAAAAGTATTATTTATTTGCTGTTGAATTTTAATATGGAGAAAACACTGCATTTTCCTTCTGCACTCTTCTTCCTATGGGTGTCATTCCAGCCACTGTGAAGAGAAATCTGAGGAGGAGAGGAAAAACAGGTGCTGGCTGAGCATTCCCCACCTCCAGCACTGCACCAGGAGTCACAGCCAGCACAGCTCCACAGGTGCCAAATCCAGGTGTCAGCCCGGGGACTACCTGGGCATTACCATGGGGAAGTTTATCTTTGCACAAATGATTTGTTTCCATTCCTCCCAGCCCAGCCTCCCTGTGAATACAATCACAGTGTACCCATCTAGCACAACATCAGAAGAGATCTTCTGTAGAATGAGTCTTTTTTACAGTATAAAGCAAAATGTCTCTTTAGTCCATTTCTGCTAAAACCCTGACTTTGGGAGAAGAGCCTCTGTAGGGAAAACAATTGCCACTGGGTATAAAAAAAAAAAAAAATCCAGCTGGTTTGATAGTAATTTTCTGTTGTAGTATTTGTAAAGTATTTGATATATATATAAAAATTATCGAAACATTCTTATTTCCCCTAGAATTTTGGGTTTATATTTGTCTTTCCTTCAAATTTAAACATTTTTAAACTTCAGTACTTTTAAATCCCTATTACCAGTTTTTAAAGGGATTACGGTAAATGGCTTTTATTCTGCAGTCACAATACTATTGCTTTCAAATACATCTTGGATTTCCTGCTCAGAAGGAAAAAAAAAAAAGGAGGAATTTAAATAATTCACAGCAAAGCTACACTGTCTGCTTCTGCCCTGATGGATGTTTCCCTTTAGGAAAGGCAGCTCTCTTCGTAATATAACATCTGGCTTTCATCTTGAAGAACTACATCAACTCAAAGGCAGGAGAAAAAGAGTAGAAAAATGTGAATTTTCTGGTATATCAAGCAGCCTAAAGGCCTAATTAACAGAAATAATACCTCACAAGCAATCTTGCTTGAGAAACTGCCACGAGTGACTCTTTTGGGACAAGGTGTTTCAAGGGTCCACTTGATCACCAGGAGAGTTGGGAGGAGAGGAATGGCAAGAGGAGCAGCAAACAGCTTGGATTTGTGGCTCTGCAGGTCCCAAGCTGCTGCTGGAGGGCCCTGCAGGAGCCTTCCCTGGGGGAAGTGCAGCAGGAAAGCTGTGCAGTCCCACTGGCAGCTCATCCTGGCTGGCACATGCAGCTGCCCTGGGCTGCCCCTTGCCCTTGTCAGACAATGCTTCCCACTCCTGAAGAACCCATCTCGAGGGCCTCTTCCCTTCTAAAATGCAGTTTGGAGAATCAATGTTTAGAGAGAAAGTAAAGAAGTTATTAAATAATTTTGGACTTTAATCAATGACAGTTAAAAAAAAGAACAACATAAAAAAACCCCTGAAAAATAAAACCTAGAAAAAAAATCCTCCAGAAAACCAGTGAGGAGGGCAGGGATTTCACAGATGTCCCAGAGTCATTTTGTTTGTCTGTCTGCAGTGGGAGAGAGCACATATACACATCTCCTGATGGAGGTATGGACCCCAAGCAGCAGCTGCCATGAGCAGGGTCTCTCTGAATTGAACCCAGTTCATATTTCTTGCCTCTGTTTTCCTGTGGGGACTGCATTGATCTGGCCAGAGCAATGCAGTTGGGTTTTTGTGTGCTGGCAGTCCCCAGCTGTTATCCCTGCAGGGTGTGAGTGCTCTGAACATGCCACAGGGGCAGGGACTGCAGCTCTGCTGGGATGGCAGCTGCAGCGTGGGGCTGATGGCACAGGGACCCCCTGAGCAGAGCTTGCTGCAGCTTAGGCAATCACTGTGTTCACTGCAGCTGCTGCCTGGAAGCTGAGCCCAGCCTGCACAGGAGTGGTTGGCTGGAGGGCAGTTGGATATAAATGCCTTTTTATTTCTGTTCCATTTGAGCTACTGTGTAGCACTTTGATCTGAAAGCTCTTGTAATTTAGAAGTTTTAAATTTAACGTTATGACTTTGAGAGGCAGCTAATCTCATGTTTAACTTTCATGAAGACTTATCTATTGTTTTTTTTTCTTTTAATAAATTCTTTTGGCCTTGCACTGTAAGGGCAAAGTCCTGGGAAAGGAACCCAAGAGCTGGATCTGTCTCAGGGTCTTGTATCTTCTCCCTTTATTAGGCCTGCTCCTGTCACCCTTAAAACTCTGTAGTTTCACAGCATGCCCCTATAAGGTAAAATTAAATTCCTCCTTTCTGTAGAAGGAAAAACTGATGCACAGAGCAGATAAATTACCTGCTCAAGGTCAGAATGTGACTGAGGGAGCACTAGCACACTGATGAAACCATTCCTATCCATTTTGATAAGCCTGAAAGTGGCTCTTGTCAGGAAGCACTGGAATGGAGTATCTGTAGCAATGAGAAAATATTTTTTTTTACCCCTTTTTCATGTGTACCTTTAATTTTTTACAACAAGTCTTTACATAAGTCTTGGTGGTAAATTTTAGCTACTAGAGGGTAAGAGTGAATGAACAAAAGTAAATTTATAGGGAGCAGGCAAAATGTTGCGAATACCTTTGCAAGAATGCACTGTCTTCTATCCTACAGGACCACAAGGACCAAGCCTGCTCCAGCCTTCCATCCAGAATTCCACCCACAGATTGGGGTCTTTCAGCAGTTTCTGAGGTGAGTGACACCAGAAAGATACAGTCAAGTTTTCTCATGATGGTCTGTTTTCATTAAATGAAAGCAAAGAGCTCATGTCAAGATCTGATGTTTCAAGAAGCTCTCAGATGTTGATTTAACTATTGCTTTACAAGTACAGTATTATTATTGAAAAGCAAGGGCTCTTTTTTGTCACTATGGTGAAAATACAGGGAAAGGTTTCTGTTGTGGGTTAGACTTGTTTCCTCCTGTGAAAAAACAGAATCTTATCTCTTGTGACTCTTCCCTTCCTAAATATGTAAACATTGGTTGTCCAGAAAAGTGACACCAAAATGAAAGGAGACATTTCAGTCATCCTTGCCCACATGTCAAGGCAGTGGAATTTTCAATACATTGTTTTATTCCCCTAGCACCTGATTTCTTGTGCTTTCACCTCTGGTCCCTGAGAGCCAGGCAAGTCACTCACTCACCTGCTTCTTCACAAGCCTTCCCTGTCAGCTCTCAAAGCAACTTAGTGGGCTGTTTCTTGCACTTCAGTGCATTTTGCTGATAATTCTTATCTGGTGATATGAGCACTAGATTGCTACAAAGAACTCTTGGTTAAATATCATGTTTGAAACAGTGGTTATTTGAAAACTCTGTAGCGAAGGAAGCTAGCTTAACAGAGCTTCACAACTCCTTTGAGAGCCTATCCCAGTCCCCCACAGTGTCTGGGGGGATGCTGTCACCGAGCCCAGACAGAACACGGTGAGGTGCTCAGCGTGCTGTGAATGCTGCTGAATCCTTAGGCAGGACCAAGAAAACACAGACACCCTCAGGAGTACTTGCAGTTTCTGGAGATCTTGTGCAATTAGGAGGAAAATGCATTCCTGCATTCAGATGCTGATACTCTGAGGTTTATTTTTTTCATCTTGAAAGGCCTGAAGACTACAGCAGTGATTTTAACTGGAACACGTACAAGTTGGTTTTTCCCGCTGTCCCTCTATGTCTGCAGGAAATTACAACCGGGGAAGAGCCAAGCTGTGATAACTCCATCACCGCGAGGGTTTGTCTCTTGCTGCCTTTAGCCCTGCATTCTGATGGGTTTGTGTTAACCTCCTGTTCTCCTTCCAATTGCAGCTCTGGCCCTGAGCTGGGAGCAGCAGCGCTGGCCCTGCGGCCCCGTGAGCGCCGCTGCGGCATCAAATAGCCCCAGGGATGATGATGGGGAAAGCAGCAGCAGGAGATGTGAGGAATTTTTCCTGGTCACGGGACTTTCTCAGCAGTATGTATTATTCAGCCTTTCCATTTGTAATCATCACAAAGTGAGCCTTACAAGAAAGAGAGGCACAGTCCTGCTGACAGTGAAGGCTCTGGCAGAGGGCTGCAGACATCACTGGAGAAAAGACCAGATTTTAATGGGTTTTGTCTCTTCAGTAAAACCTCAAAATGAATTATTTTCTCCTCGTGTATAATCATCTCAGTAATCTGAAAACATTTATTTCTGTCACCAACAGAATAATTCTTCCCTTGACAGGAAGAGATGCAAGTTTATGGTCTGTAGAGGTGTCATTCTTTTTGGGAAAAGGAAGTCTCAAAGGCACTTTTCTAAGTGACTAGAGTAACTCCTGAGTAGCCCAACTGCACTCAGATGTCTTACTCAGGGGCTGCCCCACTACTGTGGTCATTAAAAAACAACTCAGCATTTACATGAGGCTGGATTTAAACTCATCTTTTTGAAACACTGCATTATTTAAAAAAACCCCATAGCCCAACATCATTCTTAATCTAAAAGGCTTTTTGATTTTTAATTATTATTATTTTTGACTGTGTAATTTACTGTACATAAATAAAGAGAAGGTGATCTCTTTGCTGCAGTAGTGGAAATCAGCTTGTATAATAACTGCCTTTTGTTTGGCTACTTGCTCTGTTTTCACATAGAAAACCATTATAAAGGCTTTTAAAACCACATTGCAATAGTTATAATATTATTTCCAAATTAATTATGACATTATTGGTAGTCTCTTGACCTTTGCAAAAACTTTCTCTTCAGCCTTCTGAGGAAGGTAGAGGGTAGAGAATGGAGCAAATTCAAGAGTTGAACATTTTCAGATAAAAATCATCTGAAGATCCAAGCCCTTATGGCAGAGAATGGCTGCAGCCAAGGGACCACCACTGTCTCAGCTGTTTTCTCCAGCTCTGGAGGCATCCTGTGCATAAATTTTCTTGCTTTTCCTTTGCTCATGGCTTGGAATACCATATAATCACCATCAGTGCTTTTGCCTTCACTGGAACTCATTTTATCTCAGGTATCTTTAAATGGGAGTGAAAATAATATAGGTGGAACACATCAATGCAATGAAACAGTTTTAGTGAGCACACAGACACTGGACATTTAATGTTTTCTCAAATCTACTTAATAACAATCCCTTGTATAACAAGATCTACTCCTGCCATTTATTAAAATCTGTGATTTGAGGGGAAGAAAAAAAAAAGTAATATGTTAGAGCCTCAAAGGGTTTCAGCAGGGTTCAGTTTGTTTAAGTTGTCAAATGTTTATTAATTTCTTTGAGAAGGAAATCCTTATGCTTTGTTGCAGAAGGATATTTTATTAAGTTCAGAGGAACTGAACTGGCTTTCAGCAAATAGCATTTGGCTCTTGAACCAGGAGGAAATAGCTTGGTATGGTGTCATCATATTATGAAAGTGATATTGTGGCTAGAGGTCAGTAATTCAGGTGTTTGTTCATTTGTATTGAATATATTGAATTTATGATGCATTATCTGGGATCCTGTCAGTGCTTTTCTCAATCAGAATTTTGTGCTAGTCCAGAAGGAAATGCAATCGATGTGTGGTCTGTGCTCCTAGAACCAAAGGGCTTCCAAAAATGTTGATATCACTGTGGGTGGGTCCAGGTCACCCAAGCTGCTCTGGGTGTGCTGAACACGTGGCCAGCACCTGCCTGCCCTGAGACCCTGCTTTGAGTCTCAGAAAGGCAGGCAGCTGCTGCTCACCCCAAACGGGTGAGACAAGACCTGCGGGGACCACAGATGTGTTCATCACTTTGGGACAGCCTCTTGCAGAGCCACCCACGAAAGGCTCTTTCTCCCCATGCTTAGAATTTGATTATAAAACCCCCAGATCTCCTGCCACTACAATGGTTAATGTGCCAGTTAACTTTTCCTCATTTTGGGCTGCTGAATTTCTTGGTACCTTCATTGTGTGTCCCACTGAGGCCATTTTACTGCTGCTTACCTCAAGTCCTGGGCAGCGGCATGTGCAATAATCAATGGCTTCTCTGCCAATTACTCCTTCCAGGCCAAGGGGAGCATGGCTTGCACTTGCTTCCAGTAAAATAATGTCACTAGCTCATCCCAGGGAGTGTTCAAGGCCAGGCTGGATGGGGTTTTGAACAGCCTGGTCCAGTGGAAGGTGTCCCTGTCCATGGCAGGGGGGTTGAAACTGGGTGATTTCTAAGGTCCCTTTCAACCCAGGCCATTCTGTGATTCTATGAAATTCAAATCAACTGCTCATCTTCGTAAGCCACCCAAAATTGTTTCTCCTTCTGTGGTGGAAAAGTCCCTGTGTCCTGTCTCTCTGTGGATTTGCTGGCAGGATAAGAACATCTGCTTCTGCTTTCTGTTCCTAAACACCAGTGTATGATGAGACAGACTCAGCAAGTGGTGCTTCCATACATTTATGGTTATCCCTTTATTAATGAAAGAACAGTCTCATGGGCAGGGGTGAAGCAAGGGGAGGGAAGAGACAAGAGCATAATTTTGGTTGGCTATGTTCTATTTTATTGTATAAATGTTAATTATTTCACCAAGAATTGCAACTGATTTACCCACATTTTATTAGATTTAATATTTTTTTAAAACCATATTAGCAAAAGCACAACTGAGGGAATCTCTGTGACAACCGACCAATAGAAAATTAATTAGGATTCTGAATCTCTGCTACTGGTATCTCAGGGCTCTTTGCTTCTCCAGATTAAATTGCATTAAACTCTTTATTGAAGAGTGCAGGGATCTTGGCACCGGAATCAAGCCGACATCTGCACCTGGATTTTCCTATTAAAAGTGGATAGAGTGAAAAGAATGTTAAATCTCTTTATCCAAGATTCAAAACATGCTAGACAGGACATAGAAAAGATGTTTTCTTTTTTAGGGTTTATAATTTTGAGTGTTTACCTACCATGGATTTACAGTGGGCCTTTTTCCTGTTTGTTTTGGAGTGTTTGTGTGTTTTTTGATGCTTAGAACACATCCTTTATTACCAATGGCCTGTCTGGGACCCCAGGGTGAATGTTTGTCTTGTATTTTTAATGAGGCCGAAGTTAACATGGGCATGTTTGTTTAGCAACAACATACTCAACTCTTTGCATGTCAAGGTGCCTTTGTTTCTGTCCCACCATCATCAGCTCTTTCTGCAGGATCAGGGAATAAAGCTGGTAGTTAACTTCTGATGTGGATGGAAAATGAAGCATTGAACCTGAATCTCCTCACATTCATGTTGCTAAAAAGTGTGAGTCACTCTCTCTAAGTCAGCTGAATTATATCAGAAAGAGGGGATTTGGCAATGTAATTCACAGTCTTGCAAGAACAAGATATTTGAGCCTGGTCTAAGGATCAACTCTTGATTTTTGAACATTTAGCAGTAAGCTTTCAAGGAGCTACAAGGACAGAGTAATTAAAAAAAAAAAAAAAGGAAAATAAAAAAGAAAGTGTTGTCAAGATTCCAGAAGATATTGGAGGGAACATCATCCTTTCTCTCTATTCAATAACTAATTTCTTCCTAGGAAATTTAGTTTCTAAAAATAAATGAAGTGTTTCATCAAACCAATTGGCAGCACTGAATGAGAGCAGTGGTTTCTGTCCCTGTGTTCTTGTGTGACAGTCAGACCTTGTGGCTGTCTGCTTCAGAATCAGGATGGAGAGTTCAGAGATGGGAGGGCAACTTTGAAGTCTTTCACAGATTTTTCCCCTGTAACCCTCAGTCACTCACTCTGTTTTGATTTTCCACATAGGAAAATAGAGTTGGTCATCCCCTTTCTTCCTGTCATGGCTCCTTGCGGGCTGGCCAAGGACAGTGATGCTTCCACTGCTACCTAATCTGGCAGCATCCAGGGTAGGAACTTCCTAGCCCTTGGCTTGCATTATGTCTGGTGCACTGGCTCTTGGGCTCACCTGGGGCACTGCCTTGAACCTGATGAATTTAATGTGTTACACCTAACTCAGCAGAGCCTGTGCACCCTCCAGCCCTGGCCAGCAGCACTGGGGAGCCCCCTTGTGTGTTTGAGTGCACGATTCTGGATGCTGTGTGCTTCTGAAAAATATTGTTTCTGTGACAGAAAAACCCTCAGCTTTTCTTTTAAAACATTGCTGTTAAACCAGTATTTCCGAGACACGCCTGAGTGTGGTTATGTGGTGGTTGCTGATATTTGGATGTTACAGTGTTTGTCTGAGAGCTGTCTTCATTCTTCTGCAAAAGTAGCTGGATGAATGTTCTGCTTTCTCACTGCACAGCTATGTATCCCTCCATAAAACAGAAAGGAGAAAGAGCCCTGGGAGCTTTGTATCTGCTGATGCTTTGCAGCTGCTGAAGACTGTTTTCCTTCAAGTGCTGCCACAGAATCAGCACAGCCTGGGAGAGGTGGGGTGGGAGAACAGAGAGTTAAAACTACTGCATTCCCATGGTGTTCAATAATATCTCTTTTTTCTCTCTGTTTATGTCTTCCAAGCACAGCCCATGGATTTGTGCTGCTGTGCAGGGCAGTGTGAAGAAGCTGTGTGGTGCTGAGGGCATTGAGAGGCCTGTGCAGCAGAGAGCAGGGACAGGGCCTCCAGCTGACTGCTGTGAAATATTAACGGAATTATAGATGAGTTTGCTGGACTTGAGGAAGTTTGTAGCCTCTTTTGTAGATAAAGGACATACAGACGCTTTCAAAACTTGTAAAATCATTTCGGCTCAAGCAGGGGCAGACATGAGATGAAAGCCTGCAATGTGTTTATAGCCAAGGAAGCTCTTGGAGCAGGAGGAGGGATCTCTGGGGTGCCTGTCCCTCGCCTGGCAGCAGCCCACACAGAGCCACCATGCCATGTGCCAGTGCTAGCAGTGTCCTCTGCAGGACTCCGGATGATTTTAGAAATGGTTTTACTTGCAGAAAACACCAATGTTTTTGCGTCTCATTGGTGAGCTTTGCCTTCTCTTGGAGCAGGGCTTTTGTTCACAGTGCAGTGAAAAAGATGAGCAAAGGTGAGTGTTCTCAGTTGCTTCTGCCCTCCGTGTTTTATTTCCTGCTGCTGTTCATCCTGCTCCCCCACAGAGGAGGCTGCTGCCACATTCCTCTCCTGTCTGGGGAGATGCACACTCAGCACCCCGAGCACACCTCGACCCTGACCCCATCCCACGGCAGGGACAGGAATGGGACACTGGTCTCGCACTGGGCTCCCACCAGGACTTGTCAGCAAAGCATGGAGAGGGCCACACTGACCACCTTGGGATAGGACAAGGGGCAATGGATTTCAAATGAAATAGAGTAGGTTTGGATTAGATTTTATGAAGTAATTCCTTACTGTCAGGAGGGTGAAACAGGTTGCTCAGAGAAGCTGTGGCTGCCCCACCCCTGGGAATGTTCAAGGCCAGGCTGGAGGGGCTCAGAGCAGCCTGGTGTAGTGGAAGGGGGGCATGGAACTAGTTGATCTTCAAGTTCTCTTCCAATTCAAACCATTCTGTGATTCCATGACTCTGTGATCACATATTTGCACTTGCTAACAGGGTAGGTGAAGTAATAAAAACATTTGAATTTGGGGCCACTTTGCCATCCTCCTGAAAATACTTCTCAAAGGTGTGAATGACTCTCTAAACACACAGCAGTGGAAAGCCTGCATTAAGATTTAAACCACTTAGATCTCAACATCACAGTGAATTAAAGCCAAAATAACCATGCTGTGCATTTAATCAAACAAAGTCTATTTCAAGGAAAGCTTTGATTCTTTTTCTCAGTGGCTTCTTCTGCATTTTGTTTAAATACACTCTGGCCATATTCTGCCTCTGACTGCTACAGTCTGATTGTCTCTTTGGAAAGACTTTTGAGGGTTTTGGAAGAACTTGTGTATTTCTACTTCTAATCCTACAACTCAATAAATATTTTAATTTCTGATTTGATTAGGTATGGCTCCAACCCAACCTGAACGTCTCTAGGCCTCAGGAATGACATTTAATGCTGAAAGCATTTTTCCAGGCTTGGCAAGGTAAGAAAAATGAAGCTCTCATTAAACATAGGAAGGCAACATGTTTGGTTTGCAGTTTAATATTATTGTTTCCAAACTTCTCAAAGAGCGGCTTTGCCCTTGTACAACAAAAACATTCCTGCTTCTAGGCATAGTAAAGCAGGAATAAAAATGTTATTTATAGTGAACAGGAAGTTCACAGACCCTATACAGAATATATGTGCATAATTTATTGAAATAATGTGATTTTTCCAATGTGGTCACTTTTCACACTCCTATTAGTCTATCAAGGCATAGAAAGAGCAGAAAGGCTCAATAAAAACAAAATGAATAAAAAAAGAAAAATTAAAAAAGACTGAAAGGTGAAGAGAAATGATATAAGGCATAAGTGAAACACTCCATTCATTATCTTGGAATGCCCTTTTAACCCCGGTGTCTGGTTTGCTGGGTACCTGCCCCAGAGTTACCAGAGCATTCATCATCAGTGGCATTGGCTGGTCATGGGAATTCTGGCTTTTCCTCCATTACTGTACAAAAAATAGACACTTTGCTTTGTCTCCTGCTGCTCATTACCTGATTTGATGGCATCATTTATAAACACTTTTCTCATTTTTTAATTTTCTTTGGAGATAAAATATGCTTGTCAATGTGGCAGCTAGAACAGTGAGCACACAATTATGCAATTTTATGTCTTTAAGTGACACCATTCTGAAGAATGTGGCTACATAGCCCAGTCAGTATTACAGTTTGTGATAATTTAATGCTTAAATTATCTGTAGAATGAATAAACTACTGAAACCCAGCTCAGGAAGGTTCCTTCCCAGCCTGCATTCTTCTCCTTACTGATGCTGCACTCTGGGTTAATATAAATAATTTTATCATGCTAAAAACAAGGCTGTGCCCCCTTCCTGGTGGGATTTGGTGCACATTTCCTTAGTGTGTACTCAAAAATTGGTTGATGGAGAGTTATTATGGAAGAGTAGAGGACAGGCTGTTGAAGTATTTTTAGATGCTTAAACAGGGAGATTCCTTGAGAGATTTTTGAGCCCTTCCTGGGATCTGTGACCTTCAGAGGCCTGGTTGTGTTGTTTTTTTCCCTGAGTCTCAGAGAGTCCCTTGGGGATAGCAGAGAACTCATTCTTTATCACGCTGGGAGTTTTCTGGTACCTGCCAGACAAGTCAGCTTTGAGCAGAAGTCACAGTCTGCTGGGTGGGAGGAGCCTGACATTGTTACATAGGGAGAAGATTGTGTCATTATTCAGTACTTTGCTGACAACATAAACCCAGAAACACAATTTCATGGACTTTATTTCACAAAGTACCAATGCAAATAGTATAAAAAAATGATACTGCCAAATGTGCAGTCAGACAGGAGCCTGGGGAATCCATAGGGCCCATATGGCCAGAAATTCTGGCCAAAAACTCTGCCAGGGAGAGAGAAACCCACTGCAGACATGGGTGGCTCTTTCTGGTGCTTAACTTTTCTGGCCACCACTGATGCCAAGAAGGGCTTTGAGGGTCACCTGGGGTGCTTTGCTAAAATGTGCTGAAGGCCACCACAAGAAACTGCAGTGGCACATGATCCTACATTGTGGCACAGACCCCAGCCAGAGTTAGGTCCTGTTTGCCAGTGCCAGTCCATCTGTTTCCCCATTCACCACCAGCACAGTTTGTGCTGACAAGTCCTCCTCTCACGGTGCTTCAGCACTTGACAGTGAAGTGGCATTTCATTAACTCCACTCCTTTTCATAACATTATCCTCAGTGACACTGACATGCTGTACAGTTACTTCAGAACTATTTTAACTACATTACTTTAGATAATTTACTCTGCTAATCATCTTCAGGTACTTTCTATTATTTAAATATGTAGGGTTTAATGGATGACAGCAGGCAATAAATTTTGCCTTGCTGCTGGTACCAAAACAGCTACATAAGAATTCACTCTATCCTTCAGCTGCCACTGCAGTGCTGAAATGCACACAGAGAAATCAGATCACTGCAACTCAGCCTGTTGCCATAAAACATGACCTTTTCAATCAATTTCTCAGCAAATCTATTAAAAAAACCTATTAATTACCTGAAAGAGGCAACATTTGTGAACATTGCATAGAAAATATAGTAAGATGTATCAAATTCTGGGAATTTAATTTTTTTTTAGACTATTATTTATTGAAAATATTACCAACTTAATGAGAGCAGATGGGTTTACTTAGTCACATAATCCCAGTGCAAATAGTCTCTCTCCCAGAGAGCAACTTTCTCTAAGTGAGCAGGATTAGTGCAGGGTGTTATTTTTCTGGTAATATCAGTGTGGTACCTTCAAATTTGGTGGGCCATGAAGAGAGACAGCGAGCCTTTGTATTACAACAGGTCAGTGACACAAGCTGGGGAGTGTTTGTGATGGGCATGGATTTAAGCATTCCCAGCTAGTGAGCAGGGTGAGTGCTGTGGGACAAAAATCTATCCAGCTGTGTATCTGACCACATGACCAGTGTTTCTGGAGTTCAACTCTACGTACAAATTATATTTCTAGTGCCTAAAATTCCTATTCAAATGGAGTAACTTTGGAAGAACTTTTTTTTTAATCAAAGAAGTTAAGAACAAAGACATGCAAATATGCAAGTCTGATAATGCACATGCATCCCTAGATAGAACATATTTTCTCTGCAAAGAGAAAAAAAAAGCTTTTAATTGGAGTAAAGACTTCAAGAGGAATGTTTCTACATGAATTGAGGGTGAAGGAGAAGAGGCTGTTTTATTCAGTTTACAACACTTTTCTAAGAATGGATTGTGATAAAGACAGGAAACTGGCACTGGCATTATGAGTAAGACTATTTGTTCCTTGCTGATGGCCATTAACATTGTCAGCAATTTATATACAGAAAAAAGCTCAGTTCCTCCCCTGCTGAGATTACAACCTGAATCCATGATTGGCAGCACACCTCAGACACCTCACAGTAAATTCAACACCACAGTAGATAAACTTTCAAAGAGTTGAGGGCTTTAGTTGGGATTTTATCTGCAGCACGTGTTAGCCTTTTAAACAAGATCAGGTGCCTTTTAATGTAAACAAACAGACTTGAATCTGGACAATTAGAGGCAATACCTCAGACATAGCCTCCAAGTGAACTGGTTTTCCCTCCTGCAGACAGCTCAAACCAGATGAAGGAATAAAACAACACAAAAGAAAACAGAAATTACTGACAGCAGAAGAAATCTGTCAAGGCTGCAGTCTCAGCCTGGGAATACAAATCAGGTGTTGTTTTCTCCTAATTAGTTGAACATCCATGGCTGGAAATTACCTAGAACAGAATGAAAAATGCTGGGGAATGGGATGCAAACTCATATCTACCTTTTCTCCCCTGGGTTAGTGACTCCATGAAGGCTTTCATTGCCCTTCTGGGAAGGACATGAGCACGTTGGCTGGGTGAGCAGCTGTGTCTGTGGAGCCTGGGGCTGTGGCTGGGGACACACAGCACCCACTCAGCCTCCTAAACAGGGGCTGCAGGGACAGGGTACAGCCATGGATGGGCACACACAATGGATGGACTCTTGAACCCAGCTGTCCAAAGGCTCTTTGTTCTCCTAAACATCATTGTAATTATTATTGGCCCAGCTCCTCACTCCCACCACTCGAGTTCTGCAGGACAGATATGGGCCATTATGCCCCAGGTAAGGACTTCAGTCCTCTGTCCCTGCTGCAGTCAACAGGGTATCAATGACCTGTTTTTATTGGTTTGTTACCCTCACTTATCTTATGGCATTTCTACCACCCATTGCCCTTTTTATTTCCTATATCTTCTTCAATATCATTTCAATTTTTCATCTCCCTCAAGGAATGGCCTACTTAACATATGGGTCACCTACTCTCTATAGCATTTCTTTTGTACTATGACATCCACATATAAAGCCATCCTCACTTGTAAGTGCCTGTGTAAGTTTGAAAAACTTTTTTTTTGGGGGGGGAGGGGAAATATTATTTAGGTTGTAGTATATTTCACTGTTCAAAATTTTACTTTCATTAAGAGGCCTTCATAAAAATAGGAAAATATCTTTGGTACTCATCCATCCACTTTTCTAATACAATGTTGGAGCTGCCTTTTAATAATTATTTCAAAATAGGCATGAGCTCAGGAAAGCTAATATTTGTTCATCTCAGATCATCTTTTATTGTGGAAACCAGCTGATCTTTGCAGCATCATATCAGTTGTACCTTCATAAAACTCTGCAGCCAGTCTGGTGAGTTTTGAATGTGTAAACCATTTTTCATAGCATAACACAGACAATCAAAACAAATTAGGCTCACAGATAATTTAAATTCTTATAGAAGATATGACCTTATTTTTAAAAATCCCCAAAATAGTCAGAAAAACATCTAACTTAGTAGAAGAAAGATAAGTCTGGATTTTCCCAAGAATTGTATGTCCCAGATGAGTAGCATTTTCCTGTCTTTAAGTTCAAGCACATAAATGCTTTTTCTTGGCCCCTCTCCCTGCCCAGTAATGTTTAAGCTTGTAAGTTTTGTGTTTAGCATCTAAATCTGAAATGCCTGGTTTCTGAGTGCAGCTGTGCTGCTACAACAGCCACTGTCAGCACTCCAGGAAGAAAGTTGCCATTGAAATAGTTGGGCTTGGCTTTCCAGAGCTATCTTGAAGTGCATTTCTTCCAGTGTTTATCCAAATGGAGACTCTGTGTTCTTGGCTGTTTTGTACCACAAGAAGGAGGAATTTCTGCAGACTCCAGCAGCAGCCTTTGCTCCCCAGAGAGAAGCCTGTCTTAGAAGCATCTTGCCCATGCCAGCAGCCTGTGGAGACTCTGGTGTCCCCCGGGCAGTTCTCAGCATGTGCAGGGATTTCCTATGGTCAGTTCTTGGAGTGTGAAGGAGCCCCTGGTACTGCAATCATCTGTTTGCCCTTGTTCAGTCACACCTGCTGCTGGAAAGGTCTTGTGGAGATGTTTAGGAACTGGAGAGGACTCTGCCCTGGAGGCTGACCCTGCCCCTCTCCCCTCAGCACTGGCTCTGTCTGCCCTTCTTGTAGGAATGCTGAATTCCTTCAGTTTCTATGGGTTTGAAAACAGAAGGACTTTGGCTTTAGACAGAAGGACTGGAGCGCTTCATACTGAAAAATAGTGGTGGGTACTGGGTTGAGAAGGATGTCTGGCAGCAGTGGCAAGGTGCAGGAAATGTCTGTGGCATGAGATCTCCCATCCACTTTACTTTGTTTTGCAAGATGGGGAGAAATGGGAGTAGGATTTAAGTAACCATTTCATGACTTCATTACTCTAAGTTAATGAAGAAAAGACAATGAAAGTATACAACTACTTTCTGCAGATCTCACAGACTCTATAACTCAGTATTTATTGTCCAAAAATATCTGTCAAGGTAAACAGCAAATGCGTAACTCTGCAACCAGTGGCCAGTTACAGAGGGGTGACAACTTCAACACTTTCAGATGTGTTGCCAAAGTTCTATGCCTATCCTGTGGTTTTACTTCCATAATCATGGATGCAGCTTTGTACATTTTGGAGGCCGTGTACCGTGAGATTGAAGCAGTTACACATCAAAAGGCAATCCTCACTGCTCTCTCAGCAAAGCTGAAGTGCTGTGTGCTCCCAGCCCAGAGCCCTTTCTTTACAGCTTCTTTGTCAGAAGCAAACCAGCTGGTGCTTCCAGTGCTGCCCCAAATTGTGACATTTAAAGTGAACTGCTGGTTACTGCTTCAGCTGTAACAGCACAGAGGATTTCAAAGTGACAGTAAAGTTATTTGAGAAGTAAAGTAGAAAACCAGCAGCAAACCCCAAAGGGGAGCAATCGCTTGTAAGTTTACCCTTGCCCTGCTCCTGGCTATGTTTGGAGTTACTTTCTTGTCAGCCCTCTTTTGAAGGGCTGAGAAAGTGATTATTGCAGCCTGCCCACAGCAGCACAGGATAAAAATGTAGAGATGAGTTTGTAGCATTTTCCCCCTTAGCTCTGCTGTGTTTTTGGTGGCTTCCAGTGGCGGTGCTGTGGATATTAAAAAGAATTGGCATGTGCCCAGCTGCTGCTGCTCTCCTGTACAGCAAACTAACAACTGCTTAGTGTTGGCAAGTTCACAAGCAGCACTGGTTTGGGAAATGCAATAAAAGAAATACTCCTACATACAAAGTCTGTAGTTCACCTGACTTCAAAGGGAGCTGGAAGCTCAGTTCAGCCATGCACAACTCTGCTCTACTTCCACATCACTCCTGAAAAAGCAAGACAAGTATCACGCCAGTGGGAGTGTATCTCTTTGGAGACAGCAAGAAGGGATGAAAGCCAGGACCTGACAGTTGTACAGGGCTCACAAGGCTATAACACTGCCTTCATTTGTGACTGTTCCAAGTTAGAGTATCTCTGAGGATTGATCAGCCTGGTGTGTGCAGGAAAAAAAAGTGTGATTCATTCACTGTTAGCTAATTTATTTCTGGAAACTAATTACAGAACATTTTTAAAGTATTCTGTAATGCTATGATGGGCTTCTAGTTAAGTAAAAGAGCTGAAGCAGTTTGGTGAAAGGTGGAGTAAGATTCTGCATTGTTTTCTTTACCCTGAGCAAAGCATGTCTGGCAACTGTTCACAGATCTATATTACTTCTAATGACATAACAATTTTCACACTGGGAAAGAATAATTTGAGTTGTTGCATACTAAGGACTCTACTTTTATAAGCATCCTAATTTCTTTTTCTCCCCAAATTTCACGCTTTGAAACACAAGTCCCAGGTTTTGTTTTTAGTGGCTGCCTGAACGGGCATTCCTATAACTCAGGTTGGTTTTAGGATACATAGTACTGCTCAGAATCTGCTGTACCTTCTCATAAATAGTCACTTGACTCAACTTCTTATTTAATATACACTTCACACACTGTAGTGCTTAAATTCCCTTTCCTTGCCAAGTGTTTTTCAATGAGCAGAGAAATGAACAGTAATATTGTGTAGAATTTAGCTGGCTGTCTCCCTGGCTCCTTCCAGAAAGGGCTGTACTATGCATTACCTTGCTGTGGACAGCTTCACTGGTCTGCCTTAAATCTGGGAAGGCTCAGTGAGCTGGAAGAAAATACTTAATACTCCTTGATATCAGCACATGCCAAGGGGATCTTTTATTTTTTTTTTCCCCAGCCAAATCCTGTCCCTTATATTCTCTGATGTAGCACAGAAATTTGGCCATTAATACACAGGTTTTTATCTCTGCTGAAGGCCCCTTAAAAATGCCACTCTTATCTATGAACTGTCAAAGAATGTCAAAGGCCAGATCTGAAGTAAGCAGATTTCTAGGGTTTGCCTTTTATCTGTCCAGAAGTGATCCAGGGCTGGAGGGTATGCTAGGCAAGTTTTCAAAATTGTACTGTTTTTATATATTCATACAAACAAATAAAATGTAAACATTATGTGTATATGTTATGTAGTTGTTACATGAACAAGTATGAAAAATCCAGATATGAAAGCATTTTCTTATTTTTTCCTTTTTCTGCTATAAATAAATGCAACCTTATAATTCTTTTGAATATGTATTTATTTTTATCATTGTGCTAGAGAACACTTTTTTCCTCACTATATATTTCTTTCTCCCAATAGAAGCAGATTTTTTTTTTATTTGTCCAGCCATTGTCTGGTACAGTAATATGACGCATCCCCCAAATCCTGGATATAGAGTAAATCATCTGCAATCCACATTTACAGCCATTCATTCTCAATAACATGGTTCCAAGGAGAGCTAATCCTTTACATTTTTTTTCAGGGGAAAGTGAGTATTTTCCTTTGGAAATATCTTCACTGGTCATTGAACGCCTTTCCTGTTCACTTTTGAAAAAACACAATTAAATATCAGATTAGATCTGTCTGCACACTCAAGAGAGCAGGAAGTCATGGCTGGGCAGAAATACCTTTCCACAGCAGCAACGACTCACTTACTCCAGGGATCCATCAGCCACAATGTGCTGCTATAACAATGAACCCAAACAAATGTTGAATGATAGTTTAAATATGCTTTAATTGATGGATTTTACTTTTCCTCAAAAGGAAAAAAATATTGTTTGCCAGCCAGGATTGTTGGGATGCTTTCCTCTGTCTGTGGGATTGGCTTTGCTTAGGGCTGCTCAAGGAACATTTTGCTGGCCTGGACAAATGCTCATTCCTGGCTTTTCCCTGCCTCCCTCCCAGCTGTGAGCCCTCAGCACACCCTTCAATGGTCCTGATGGATGTCCAAGGATTGGGCCATGGGATCCCGTGTGCTGCACAGCTCCCTTAGCTCAGCGCCAGGACTTGGGAATGAGCCAAAAGGAGTGGCTTGGCCCTGCCTTGCTCCCTTGGTTTCCACACCAGTCAGTTTGTCCTGTCCTTTCCTTCCCAGGCCAACTACAACAACCAGAATTCAGCAATATTACACTGATATCGACCTGTTGGAGCAAGTCCAGAGAAGGCCACCAGGCTGATTACAGGGATGGAACATCTCTCATAGCAGGAGAAGCTGAGAAAATTGGGATGGTTCAGCCTGGAGAAGAGAAGGCTTTGGGACGATCTGTATGTGGCCTGCCAGTACATAAAGAGAGCTGACAAGAAAGATGGAGAGGGATATGCTTTACAGGGGCATAGAGTGACAGAATGAGGGGGAACGGCTTCAAACTGAGGGTAAGTTTAGATGACATATTAGAAAAAAATCCTTTACAGTGAGGGTGGTGAGGCACTGGAACAGATTTCCCACAGAAATTGTGGGTGCCCCATCCCTGGAAGTGTTCAAGGTCAGGTTGAATGAAACTTTGAGTAATCTTGTCTAGTGGAAGGTGTTTCGCCCATGGCAGGGGAAGTGGAATGAGATGATCTTTAAGGTCTCCTCCAACCCAAACCATTCTGTGATTCTGTATCAGCAGTGGCTTTCTCCAGGGAGCTCTGGAAGGATCAAGGCCATGAGTACCAGTCAGATGGCAACTGGCTTTACTGGTGTCCAGCTGGGATTGCTGGCTGCAGCTTCCAGGCAGCTGGTGAGGATGTGATGGTCTGTAAGGAAAGAGGCTCAAAGGAGTGTTCAATTCTGCTAGAATGCTTTGCTAAATAACAAAACTAATAAGCTGCTTTGTGGCACTGAGGTCCTTTGGGAATCCATTAGAAACTGCTCCCCCTCCCACCTATTTTCTTTAGGGTTAGGGTGGAAACGTGACTCCATGAAAAATACCATATTGGTATGCTGTTTATTTAATTATTGCAACTCATCCTTAAGGCTATGATTATGCATCCAAAGATGTGCTAATGCCCCCTGTTGTTTTCCTTTCTCTTCATAGTGCCATGACATTCACATCCTTCACATCCCAAAACAAAGGCTAAACTTTGAATGAAGTTACTTTCTGCTGCTGTCTGCAGAAGACAACAAAACAGTCTTACCATCCACATTTTGGGGTTACTTCACTTTCTTTTGGAGGTATGGATCTGTAACAGCTGAGAACTATTGAAATATAAAGTCACACTACAGTGATCTTGTCAATATAAATTCCTTGTACCAGGTTTATGGATGGAATTGTTTGATTCAGATATATGATTGTATCAGGCAAATGTCCATTAATTTTCTGGTGATGCTGAAGGAGGATGACAATAAATCTACAGAGTAACTTTCTTACTAAGTGGTTTGGAACTTGTATCAAACCATTACTAACCCTTAATGCCTATAAATAACCTTATTTTTTGGTTTCTTTTGGATGTGTCTATCTTTAATATCTTTATTACTTGCTTTAGTTTTAACTCTTTTGGGTGGTTTGCAATATACATGGATAATAATTTCTTTATCTACATTACGTGCCGCATTTATGTACTACCATAACATTATAAGGTTTGTTAAAGTTGTAAAATATATATATGTCAGTTATATAACACAAAGGGTAAAACACCAAGTGGTTAGAAGTCTTCATTTAAGTATTCAATTATCTCACATTTCTATTTATTTAACTTTTGAAAGAATGTTTTATTTTGCTGATACTTGTGTATGTTGCTCTGTACATTGAAACCCATGGTAACCTTATTGCTTTACCACTTTTTACCACAGGGGTGAGTGTATTTCTGGGTATTGCTGGATATTTGTATATGTTTATTTAGGTTTAAATATTATGCATATTTAGGTTTAAATCACATTGGATGTGGGTTTGAGGTCTCTGCAGTCTGTGACATGGAGGAACTGGCCCATAGCAAGGGACTCTTTTAAAGTGCTGATCATCCCCATGGTTTGTTAAGCACTCTCCAGACAAATATGCAGACACTAAACAGATTCCTGCATCTTCCTCAGACAAATGTTGCAGCTGTTTGGAAACACACGACAGCTGTATGTGATCCTTGAGAAGGGGAAGTGCAAGATGCCTTATCTTTTGACTTTTCAGGGCATTTAAGGCAGACTGCATTGAATTACACATGTTGTGCTGTCATCATTTCTAATCTTCCCTCTCCAGAAATGCTTGGAGCCTTTGCTGACAGGAAAGTCAACAGCCTTTGTTCATTTCAGAGGCTGCAACGTGAGCACCCTCTGGGCTTTCTTGCTGTAGTGATGGTAGAGAGTTGGTCTTTCCCTCTAGTCCTTAGATTGTTCACCCACATCAGATCTTAACTGGGTAAGTATGAAACTCATATGAAAACTCCTACACCTGTTGGAATACTTAAATTCCTGTCAAAAAAGGGGTGTCTGGGCATCTTAATTTCTCCTGTAGACTGGATATATTATTGCTAAAGTCCAGAGAGTATTCTGCTGATCAGGAAGTTTCCCCCATTTCTCTCCTTGCAGAGGTCCTACCAGCTCATGTATCATTGTATTTTTCAACACAGCTCCATAAGTATTTAATACTCAGAAGAGTGCAACAGCTTCAAGAGAAGAGTGTTTCCTTACAGGTAATCTTGTGGTGCTCATTCTTCTGCAGAAGCTGCTGTACTTTTCTCAATGTGGTCAGATTAGTCCTGCACAAGCCATAGTAAGGGGTTTCAGCACTCAAACTCTTGGACAAATCCACAAGCTGAAGTAATTCCCTTGGGAAACAGGAGATAACAGTCCAAACACCTTTATGGATATAGAGCCTCTTACCTTCACATTATTTTCATGTTTCTGATATCAAAGACAAACTGTGTGTTGTGAGCAACAAGCTTGTTACGCTTGAGTAAATGAAGCATAGTGGATTTTGGTAAGAGTTAATTATTTTAGGAAGACAAATGTGCAACATCATCAGCTTTAGCTAATTCAAGAGACAAGGGAATTAACAGGATGCCTTATGAGGTGAATTAATGTACCCATCAGAAATTATTTTTTGCCTTTATTATAGAGTGTGTGCAGATTTTCAGGACTTTGATAATATCTAGATCTATTAGTCAAACCCAAATTCACTCAAGGTGAGAAGAAGGGGGAAAGTAAAAGCCACTTCTGATTTGATATTAGTCACAAGTTCAGTGCTAAGGTCTGGTAATTATTATCCTTTCACTAGCTAGTCAGGAGACGTTGAATTTTATTACATGGGATTACTGGGTCATGACATCCACAGTATGTGAACAGTACTTGATCAAGGAGAATACAAAGAAATAACCTTCAGACAAGGTTGTCAACACACAAAGACATCTTAAATGAGAAGCACTTTACTATGAAGCAAATCCAGCAAACTTCAGGAAAAAATTCCTTTGTCTGTGAAAGAAAGATACTTAACTGCAGACTCACAGATCAAGCTCAGAACTTAGAAAAGGGCTTCCATTTTGTATATATCAAATAGCTGCTCCACATGGGCTCAATGCAGTGAACAGTGTGGGGGTGGGCTCTGCCTGCAAGCCTGAATAGACAGCCAGCTTTGATGCCCAACTCCCAATGGGGTTTTTCTGAGGAAACCACAGGTTATAGTTTCTGCCTTCTCTGCCAAACCTGGGGCTGTCACTCCCTGCTCTGCAGACCACCATTGTACCAAAAGAAAGCAGGTAAAGGGATGAATAACCCATTGCAAAAAAGAGTAATGTATTTTTCCCTGCCTAAAGTGTCTGCTCTTTTAGACTGAACTACTTAATTTCAGGAAACAATAGTAACATTCTGGATGATTTCCTAAGTTGAAAGTCATTTGCTATGAGATCACAGACTCAGTTATAGGTGATAGACTGCAGTGAGTGCCCACATCACTGTCATAACCCAAGCCATCCTCTAATCTGAGTGTATTCAGGTTCCTGAATATTACTAAAGAGACTGCCCAATGCTGACTTGCCATTTCCATCCAGCAAACAGCTTGAACACAGTCCATGAAACATGAAAACAATTTCTGTTGCCTCCTCCAACCCTGCACAGCAGCTGTTTGTGACACAGCTGGGTACCAGGGCCAGGCCTTTCTTCTGGCTTCTGCAAAGGGGGGGTGACACTACTGGAAATCAGGGAAGGGATGAGATCAGGGCTGTCAACTGAAATCCTGTGGACCATGTGCAAACACTCTGACCATACCTCAGTACAAGATATCTGGTGTTAGATGAAACCATAATGGTGAATATTTTTGACACGCTGCCGACACTGAGGCAGAAGTGTTCAGGACAGGCACAATTATCACTGCCCAGTGTATTACCTCAGGCAACAAACAAACTTGGCTATGGCTGCAGTTTGGGACCAGTGCCAAGTAGACTGCTACAGAGATAGTGCTACTGGGGGGGATGCTGTACCACAAAGAAAATTGCAACATGGATCATGAGAAAAGATTAGGCAACTCAATTTAATCATCTTCTAACTGTTGCATGCAGCATGGTATGGCTGCCTATTGGATGTCAGTGCTCAGGGCAGAGTGTCAAATGAGTGCATTTCAGCCACGTGTGTCACTGATGATCTCAGAAACCAAAGGTTTGCAGGATGTTCTGAGTATGTATGAGAAGAAATAATTTGAAGTTGAATAAAATGGAGAGTAATGAGGTGAGGAGCAGGGAAAATATGTTAGGAAATGATAAAGGCGTTTTGTGAAGGCCCATTAACAGTTCTGCTCAGGCACAACAGAGAAGAGAGTGAAGTGTGTGTCAGGAAGATTGAAATGAGTTACATAGATAAAACACTGCTATGACCTAAAGCCCCATTTGGTTGCTTTTAATGGCAAAACACTCAGAGCAATTAATTTTTCCTCTCTATAGTAGTTTTGTACAACACGATAGTTGATAAGGATGATGCTGAATGATTCTACCGCAGTAGAAAAAGGGACAATTACATTAATACAGTTATCATTGTGAGGGTGTGAACTGGAGCTGTTATTTACTTGTGATTATCTCTTTTTTTGGTAAGATCCTGTGAAGTCATCCAAGGGTTCTTGGAAAGTAAGGAAAACAAAGCAAATTCTTAACCAAACAAAGCACTCAGGTGAAGTTAATGTTCAGTGTGCCTGAACTGGTCACATTTAAATTCAAACATCTAGTCATCAGCTTAAAAAACAGTATCAATTAAGACATCTATTTCTATCTGTTGCTTCTTTACCCACGTAGCCTCAGGGCAAACTCTGAGAAAAATGCATGAGACAAGGATGCTGAGAGTTTCAAAGCTGCGCAATTGCAGCTCTGCTTATTTGTGCAAAGATCTTGGAGCTGAGAAGGAAACCTTTTCATAAGTGGAAGCCATAATGTTAAACACAGCTGTTCCTTGTCTCTTTTTAGAGTGCAGTACCAGTCTCAATTTGGCATGAATGTAGTTATTTCATTAGCAGCTCAGAAGGTGAAATTGCTCTTTCAAAGCTGAGCCTTTAAAGTGAAAACATTTCAGTTCACTGCAGCCCAGAAGGCAGCAATAGTGAAGGTCTCTGTGTGACAACCCTCCTTCTCCACTGTGCCTTGGAAGGTCTGAACCAGTTCTGTGAGGAATAGTCACTTAGCCTGGTTATAAAATCCATTGCAGGGAAATGCTAATGGCTGATAATGTGGAGGAACAAGAAGAGAAAAGGCCAATTCATTTCTATGAGACACAGCGATGGATCATGGTGTGACACACTATTGGGACTGCAAAGGACTGAGCTCCTCTTAGTTCTCATGGATTCAGTGATTATTTATGACTGCTAACATCCATCACCCAAAGGGCAGGGTAGTAGTGCTGGTGCTGCATCATTTCTGTGCCTACTGGACACACACAGGAGTGGAGTGAAGAGCTGTCTGAGAGCAGATTCACACACTGATTTCTGGGTGGCACCTGCAATACTGAAAAACAGAAAGTCAAAGAGAAAAGGCAATGTGAGTTAGAGGAAAAAACAGACAAAACCATAAAAAACTAGAGAATTCAGAGGACACCCTAGCAGATTACTGAAGAGATTATTAATAGGTATTGAACCCAAAAGACACAAGAAACAGGCATCATGTACCAAGAAAGACAATTGCCCATGCTCCTTGATATGAGTTCCTTTGTGTGAGAGCTTTGGTCCACTCTAAGACATGGGTCAGCTGTTGCAGAGCCTTTCTCACTGTCTCTGTGCCCTGCCTGGGCACAGCACAGAGCAATCCTGCACTCCTGCTCTGGCCACTCTCTCCCTGAGCTTGCCACTCAACTGCTCTGTGCCCTCCCGCTGCTGTGAAACGCAGCTGCTCCTGAGTTAGGTCAGGGTGCTTGGCTGCTAAACCAACCAAAACACAAGTTTAAAAAGAAGGGAAGGAACTGAACATTTCTATATAAAGGATTGGGAAAGCTTGTGGCAGGGGTTACTTGGAAAGCTTAAGCCCTGGAAGAGCATGAGCACCCAGCACCCACAGGGCTGCTATTTCCCAAATGGAATATTACAAACACTCCCTCTTCAGTGCTCAATTTTTTTTACAATAAAAATAATAGAAATGATAATATTAAACAGAGATTTTTGTGGCGTGACCATGAGCAATCAGCAGTGCTATGGTGCCTCTTTCATTTCAGATCCTAGTGGGTTTCTGGTCTTTGGCTTTGATGTACCTGGTGTGTGTCACACCCCCTTCAGGGATAAGGTATTCCCATGTGCCACAGAGATGGTAAGTTAAGTTGAAGGTTTCCTTTCATATTATGGTTGGAATTCTATGTTGTTTTACCTTGTTTTATACTTTTGCTCACATCCCACAATTATCTGCACAGTTAAGGCTCCAAGTGTGGTAGATCAACTAAAGGTAAATCTGAAATGATTCCAGTAGGGGAGATAAAATGCCTAGATCTGCACAATATTGTGGTGTCAGTTAAACTAGCCAATTTTTGAGGCATGTGCAATAAGTGTCTTTTCTGTTATGTCTCTAAAATAGAATGGGGGTCTATTTCTGTCCTACCAGGCCCAAAATAAAATAAAATAAAATTAGACTTTAGGTAAAACAGGAATGAATTGCTGCTGAGCTACTGCCTTGCAGATGAGTCCATGGTTCAGTAAGTCCATGGTGATGAGGCTGTACAGTGTTAATACTGGCTAAAAAGTAAAACAAGAGAGGTATAAAAGAAACTTCCCAGTTTTTCATTTATTTGAAAATAATTTTAAATTTAGGGCCTAAACTTTATCTGCTGAATATGACTACAACCAGGGTTGAAATTCTGGAGTTGTTTAATATAGGTGCAATAAAATAATCTGAAAATATGTAGATAGGAGCTCCATTTGCCCATAGCAGTCCCTCTGGCCACATGGCTTCTTGGCTGTGAGAAGTACATTGCAGCCATTGTTATGAAATTGCATTTTTATTAACTATAGGGCCAATTCCATACAGCTGTTCCTGCTAGGGAATGAGTACATGGCCATATGATTTTCTTTGAGAAAAGCTTTTGTAGTGAGAATATTTCTTTGATAAAAAGATCCTCTTTGATTTGATCTTTCTACCTTTTGCCAATAAAAAGCCCCTTTACAATTTCTCAGAGTATCTTTTACCCCAGTGCCCCCTTAAGGACTTCCTGGAATGACCTCTTCTAGAAAGCACCTCCAAAGGTGATCTTGAGTTGGAAATCAAATTACTTTTGAGTTTCATTATTTCTATCTGAATTACAACCCATTGACATTTGCATCAATGATTTATGCTAATTAAGTACAGTTTGAACCAAATACTGAGTCACAATACAGTGTCCTTTCCAGAAAAAATCATGACACCGATTTCTTGAGATTGAAATTGTAGCAGAGAGTAACAGATGTTTTAATTGCTGTTCCATTTCTTTTTGATTTGCTTGGCTCCCACTTGTCTTGAATGATCAGAAAATTTTTTGTATCTGATTCATCAATGACTATGCATACACTATAACTGTGCTATTATATCCATCATTCCTTGGTTCCTGATTACTATTAGAATAAAAAATTCCGGTTTTGTAATTTTTAGTAGACAGAGAGGGTTAGTCATGGCTAAATTCTACTTTTTGTGGCTAAATTCTACTTTTTGTGGCTTTGGAATTTATTCTTAATGTGGTGATAGCCTTCCCAAGCTGATGACTTTAAAACAATAGTATTGTACTGCACACTGAGAGTCTACGCAAGCTTCCTCTGACTCATGGTGTTGCCTAAATAATTAATGGATGTTTTATTCACAAAAAAAGGAAGCACAGGAGTAAAATTTAAGTAGAAACAAATGTTTTTTGATGCATATTTTCTGACACATTCTCTGGGTAAAGACAAATCACAAAATTATTTCTTTTTCCACATTGACATTGTTCTAGTTTTGGATTTTTTTGATGATTGCTGATTATGGTAATTGGCTGGTGTGGCCATGAGCTAGGCTGGGGTAATTTTCTCCAGATCACACACATAGTTCAGGGACCATTGGTGCTCAAAGGTTTGGTGTCATTCTTACTAAACCATATAAATCTGGCCTACTCTGGTTTACAACTAACCAAAAGCAAAAGCTGGAACTTTGCAGGACCTGAAGGGAGCAGAGGAGCAGGAAAGGTATGGGAGGGGAGAGGGGAGCATTGGCCCAGCTGTCTTTCTCCTGGTGGCACTGGTGTGCACATTCCTGAGGCCGTGCTGTGGGATGGGAGATGCTGCTGCATCCCTCATCCTGTTGGGCTGTTTGTGTTCGGCCAGGAATGGGCTTCCCCAGTTCTCAGTTTACTTGTTTGTGTACAGTTTGATACTGCTTTGACAGAAGGACTTTATGTGAGTTAAGGAATTCATTAATAGATCTCTTCAAGATCATCAGTGAAACTCATTACAGGAATTACATAGCATTACTTTTGAAGATGAAGAATGTTGTGCCTTGCTGCACCTCCTGCTGTTTGTTGTCCTTTCCTGCCTCCTTCCCAGCTTTACTCTTTTTGTGCTGAAATGCTCTCAGAAGAGCACACGAGTTGGCCTCTGTTGGGCCAGGTCCTGATGGTGTGGGTTTCCCTGACCCCCAGGCAGCCAGGAGAGACCACCAAGCACTTACATCTGTTACACTTACATCTGTTTCAAAGCTATGTTTTTTAACTAAAAGCTTACTATCTAGCCTGATTTGTTTTTGTTTGTTTTGGTTTTCCTTTGGGCATGCCTTGATTCCTGGAATGCTCTGTAGCATCCATTGCTGGAAAACATTGAAATTTTGCTCCCTGACGTACACAGGATTTTCTCCAAGACATCTTTTCATGGAAACTCATTTTGCTGCTGCCATGACGACTTTACAATCTGTGCCATTTTTTTCTTTCGGATTTCAGTCTGTGAAGTCGTGCACAGTCTCCACACCTACTCTCATAAGTGGCCAGATTTAGAATTACTCAGCATGTCAGGCATTAGTACTACAGGTACTCAATCTAAGAAAATATTTGGAAAATAAAATACAAAATAAATCAAAATAAAGAGTAAGGGAAGCTAGTGCCAGATAAATGCAGACAAATTTATAACTGTTAGACAGCCGTGTTTCCAGCTTCTAAATTTTATCTTGACTGTGGTGATAAAGATAGATTATCATTATGTGTGCCAGATTTTATGCATGGCTTTCTTTAAAGCATAAGTTTATGCTGGAAGAATCCTGGAGGTGCCTGATGCTTAATCTTAGAAATACTAGTTCAACGGAAATAAAGTACTCAGGAAAAAACCCACAAGTTATATTTCCAAAACATTTTCTTTGCAATTTCATCCTCCCATGTAAACAAGAGACAATAAAACCTTCTGGGAGTCTTGTTAGCCAACAGTCTCCAAACTGCAATGAAAGAAGGATTTCAAAACTATTTCACAATTGTATTTGGATGAAACATGTGTTTACCGTATGTAAATGAACAAGACATTCTGTTCTTTTAGGGTTCATCAGATTCTCACTGTCTCAACTGGTTTGGCATGTGCAGGTCAGTGGCTCTTTAGAAGGTGCTGGACAGATAAAAAATTGTTTTTCAGTGGACATTTCCACATTTTTCAAAAAACCCTAAATTTAGTGCAAATGTTTTGCCTCAGAAGTCATTTAAGTTGATCTTGCCTTATTTTGCTTGCTAGAAATAATGACAAAATAAGCTATTTAAAGAAAGAGACATGGAGGTAGAATTTCCCTTGACAATAAATCGCTGTTGCATAGCTCTCATTGTCAAGTAGCATATACTCAAAATGTGACTAGTCCCAACTGCTTGAAGCTGCTGATTTCTGGGTATGAGAATTTCCTATAATAGGTTGGGTACCTGCATATAACCAGTTCCTGGCATGGCATGTGTGCCAGCAAGCCTCTTTCTAATTTGCCAAGGGAAAACCCAGGATCCATGGCAGATTGGTAAGCTGCACTTTTACCCCAGTCTTTGTGCAAGGAAGCTATGCAGTGATTCACTTTATTTCTTTATTTTTTGTCCACTGTTATGATACTACTTGCTGAGTTAGGGAGGTTTGCTGTTGTCATGGTGGTTTGCATCTTGGATGTTTTATCTGGGTGCAATCAGAGAAAAAAATCTAATTGGAACTGCAAGTGTACAGTACACAAGACAAAAATGTGAGGTCTGCAAAGGCTGACTGCTGTGGATCAGAGCCTGGGGCACTGCATGGGGCTGAAATAAAAAGCATTTTATTGTTCCTCAGCCTCATCTGTGTTGCTGTGCCACCACCTCCACTGTTGCTAGAATTCCAGCTCAGGCATAAGTGTTCCCCTCTGCTGGAACAGAGGATGTTAAGCTGATGAATTTGTTAATCCAGGCTAGCAATGGCCTGGTATAATGTTGAGGAAGAAGTGTGGAGCTAGATGGTGATTTATTGTTCCCAGGCCAGCAAACAACAACAGCTCTTGTGTGCTTAGACTGCTGACACAACCCTATAACCTGCAAAGTTCCTCAGTCTGAGCTGGCCTTTGTTCTTCCCATGTTTCCATGCAGGTACTTTGGCCAGGCTGGCCATGCTTGACTGAAGGCTACACGGAGCAGGGAGGGAGAACAGCACAAGTCATGGCCTGCTCTGGGCAGAGTCTTAGTGATAACTGCTTTTATTGCTGTCTTTCATCTTCATCTACATGAATCTTATGACTTCAAATCACTTCAAGATGATAAAAGCACATTTGTCATGAAATTTCGCACTGTGTCACGAAGAGTACTTTTTTTGTTTGTTCTTTGTGTGAATATTGAATTGATTGTTTAGTTTCTTTCCTTGCCTCAGTCCCACACTACTCATATTTCTAGTGAGGGAAAAAACGAACCTTTGTTTTTCCTTTTGCAGCTTTATAGCTGGGATGTTGTTCTGCTTAGCAAACACAGTTTAATTACACAGGCATCTTTTCCCAGTTTGCTCTCTCTAAATCTAAATATCATCTAAATCCATCAATGTACTGCACAATTGCCAGTCCAGCAGTGTTTTTTGCAGTAACTCTCAATTTCAATATTGCACTAAGGAAAAGTGTTACAAATGTACTGACTCCCTTGCAGGGTCCACTGATACCATTTATGAAATGTTAAGGTCATTAAGGTCATAATTTCCTCCCAAGGCAGGCTTAAATTGGCTGGTTTTGTGAGGTTTTGAGTATCAAAAAAATCCCTTTTGTTTGTATCAGAATTCTGTAGGTTTTTTTTGATAGGTTGCAGTAATTTAGATTCTGCGGGTTATGGTGGACTGTTTTTTTTCAGACTTAGTTTACTACCTATTTATTTGGCCATCTAGAAATCCAGCACAACATTGAAAATACTTTCAAATAGGAAATGTAACTAAATACTTAATAAATGCCCATGAAACCTCTTCCAATCCATCACAAAGTCAGCTGGTTTACATTCATATGGTAATACAGGATAGAGCTACCTAAGAGAGAAAAATTATTTTCAAATAACATGTGAATACTTACTTAGTCATGCACTGGCAGCCTTGGTACAAAAGCAATGCACACTTGAAAAATCTTTTTCAACATAAAATGCAGGGATTAATCCCAACAGCTACACATAGTTGCTTCCCATATCTTGTGGCATTTGTGTAGCTGTCAGATACGGAGCATCCTTTAGAAGGACAAAGTTTGGCTTTTGGTATGAATTTTTATTGCCTTATTTACTTTTTACTGTCTCCCTTATAGTGTTCTATCCCCATCAGTCTGCTCCTTTTTCCACTCATTATATTATTCACACCAAAGTATAAATTTTGCAGCATCTGTGTGTTCCAGGATGTTTCCTGCTCTCCTGCCATCACTTCTGTCTCTTCATCTATTTTATTGTTTTGCAGTCTTTTACCCATGATCTATATGAGCCAAGTTTGGGGATTTTGCTCTCATACCCTGCTGCTCAGCCTGCTTTGTGTAATTGGAGGATAGGTCCTGGAGCTTCCAACAGCCAAAAGCATCGTGTTGGAAGGCAGGCACATCACCTCCTTCATGGTCTCAAATACTGCAGTAAGTATTCGGAAATTGCCCTTAATTAAATGTTCAGCATCAGTGATAGCACTGTTATTCATTAGACTGACTAACAGACCTTAAACCACAGGTGGTTAAACCATGCTAAAATTATCTTTACACTAGATATAACTTTCAAACATCCTAACTGGGCTGAAGTTCTCAGGAGAAGGTAGGACTTGTGCAAGGCTGTTATTTGAGAGCCTTTTGAACTACATGAACCTAGCCTCCCATTTCATCCAGTTCACACTCCCTTGCTGTCCTTCACCACACTGGAGGAAAGGGAGTTTCCAGATATTGGACAGAGTCTGTTGGCTAATAAAGAAACTCATTTTATGATAGAAGGGTTATTTCAGATGTGCTCTGTACTATCTTTTCCCAGAGTTAAGCTCAAAAATACAGCGTCTGTACAGAGGAGGAGGAGCTGGAACTACAGAACTGGGCAGCTGCATCTGTTCAGGGTAGTGCTAGCCCAAGCAGCAGTGTGGGTGGCACACATACTCCAGGTCTGTAGGTATGGGGAGGAACACAGCCTGTAAGGCCCAGGAATCTGCAGCTCTGCACTCTTGGGGTGCTGATATGGGCTGTGACTCTTAGAGGAGTCCTGAGCCACTGTCATGTCCCTGCTGTTAGCTCTGGGGCAGAGGTGTGGCTGCTGTTACCCCAGAGAAAACACAGCACAGCATTGCTGACCATGAGACCTCCCCACACACCTCTGCATCTGTGCATGTTTACGTACCCACACATAGGCACATAATTTTATGGACTTGTCAGAGACTAAAGACTGGGCATGCTGTTGACACTGGGGAGGGGAAGAAACATTGAAACAAATCTTTAAAAAAATGGTTCAAACTATCCACATCAGAGGATGTGAAAGGGGAACTTGCCACAGGGTGGGCAGTGACCACATCCTCCAAATGTGCACAATAAAATTATGCTGAGATTGCTTTCCCAGAAATGCCCCAGCAAGTCCCTGTCTGCTGACTGCTCCTTGTCCTCTCTTAGCCATAACTCTGAGATAGTGAACCTCAATATAGTAACTGGGGTGCAAGTTTGGATGAACAAAACATCAGCATGGCAATTTGAATATACCTGTGATGATCACAGCAAGAACAAATGTTTAAAACTACATGCAAGGAAGATTTCATGACCTTCCCAGTCTTTGTCCATTAAACATTTGCTCAGTAATTCTCCAGTGTGCACACAACCTGGCCAAAAATTGGATTAAATACATTTTTCAATGTGCAGCCATCAAGACATAGCTCAGGTATCAAAAGACTGGAGATGTTTTTAACTGAGCAATCCACTTTTTTAGTGCTATTTGGCCATTAGAGTGAAACAGAATGTTGGTTGCTTTTTAGCTTTTAGTTATTTTCATTATTTATTTTTTAAATTATTCTTACTCAACTGTTACTTTTTTAATCTGGACCTTTTCTTGTTTTTTGAGTTTTAGAATTTGGTAAACAAGTCTTTCTAAAGTTATAATTAAGAAAAATAGCCAAGTAGAGAAGTGATGTAAAAGGAAAGAGTTCTGAAATATCAGTGATTGTAGCTTACAATACACAGAAGTCCATCTTTCACTTTAATTGATAGATGCTAGGCCCTCTTTTAAAAATTCAGGGAAATTAATAGCATTCAGTTACTCTGACCTTGCAAAATAAATAGCAATGCCCTGAAGACATGCTAAAAACATATCAGGAAGTAGAATTGTTTTCTCTGTTTTAAACAAAGTTTCATTCAATGGAAAAAAAGCCAAGGAATACATTTTTCCAGATGATTTAAGATGTAGTATGCTGATACTTGTCTTCCAATAGCAACAATTAAAAAAGCTTGTTTTTGTAACCACAGTGTAGACATTATTTCCACTATATGCCCATACTTCTGTAAGAGCAGGAGTTGCTAAAGAACTGCAGCTCTTTTTGTACACGAAGTATTTGGTTTTGCACAATATGTATGGGAATTTCCCCCCCTTCCCCTTTCCCCCCGAAATTCTCCCTCCAGAATAGTAATTAGTGATAAATCCACACAAGAAAATTCAGCTCAGAACTCAATATGTAAGACTCCAAACTTGAAACTGCTTTTATACTTCAGACTTCTCAGAATGTTTTAAGGAAACAGGGTCTGACAGGCTACAGCATCTTGTATTGTTAGTCAAAGCTTCCCTAAAATCAGAAATGTGCTCTAATTTTTTAGTTTGCAATTTTTACCATTATCACCTTTAAAACCAATAACAGATAATTTATAAAACACCATGTAAACACAAATGGAGGCTTTCCGTAATTAACAAGTGCTTTGCAGGCTCTAGATTTGTATTTGTATTTTATTCTCTCAGTTTAATTCTACCAGTCAAATAAATAAATAAACATGAATTTGAATAAATTTGAATCTCTCTGTGATGCAGAGAAAAGCAATTGTATTGCTCTAGTGCAGGATGCTGGGTTCATGTTCAAAGAAAGAATGCTGCTTCTGTTCAGGTGAACACACAGATGAGAGCATTTCTGGCCCATGCTCCATCAGGAACAGTGGAAAGACATGCTCACAGAATTCAGAAATGCAAAAATAAGAAAAAAATACATTTTCTTCTCAGCCTTTCAGTTTTTCAATAAAAAGATACAAAATAATTTTTTTAAAATTATGTCAGAAACCTTCTGACATAATTTTATGTCAGAAGCATCTGAATGGTGCTGAATTTCCATGCAGGAGAACAGAGGAGCTGATTCAACATTCCTGGCAGCAGCTGTATCCCTCTCCTCCTGTGGCAGAGGTGGGTGTGTGATAGCTGACCCAGACTGGATCTCCATGGCAGGTGGCCATTATTAAAAATCATTATTTCCTAGCACATTACACTCACTAGTATAAGGTTTTTTTACCTACATTATCCAACTTTATTTTGTTGTTAACACTGGTTGTTACTCAGTCTCTCAGTGGTTCTTGGCTGCTCCTAAAGTCTAAAGAACCATGGAGAGGCAGAAATGTCCTGGGGCTGTTCTACATTGCACCAGTAATGAAATGCCCCACCCTAGAAGTTCTGAAAGACAAACATATAATGGTAAGGAAACTTTCCTTCCCCTCCTGTTGCAGACACAGTGGCCCCATGGACCTGAGCCCATGTTTCTGGAAGCATCAGTTTTGTTCTTCTGAGACCTCCTCAGACACACAATTCCATCTCAAATCAGCTCTGCCTTTAGCTTTCACCTCCTGAATGAACTGGCTCTCTTGGGCTTTCCTGATTTGCTTGGTAGCTTTATGAAACAATGCTTTTAAGACTGAATAAAATTATCTGAGATTTAAAAAAAATCGAAATAACGTGTTTTATACTGGATTAAATACATACAAGTCAGAATTTTTTTACCAGTTCCCAAAGCAGGAAGATGCAGCAGCTGATCCAGCTTCTAATCCAAATGCTACCCATTTTCTTCATTTTGTCAGAAAGATTTATGAAGGAGAGCAGGGGTCACACACATTGCAAATGTGCTTCTGCTAAAGCAGCATATTCCTGGAGGAATAAACACAGACAGTGCTGAATTACTTTGTCATCATTAGAAATTGTCAGAGGCCCATAATGTGCGTGAGAGCAGACAGGTTAGAACTGCACAGACCAGAAAATAAATGCTCACACTGAAAAATACACTAAACTCCTTAGTCCAGTGCACACAGCTTTCCTCAGCTGGGAGGAAGGAGTGAGCCGAGCTGCTGAAAACAAGAGCAGGTTTTAGCTGCTTCAGTGGCTGAGGGGGGAGGTTTGCTTGCAAAAAGACTCTCCTTGGTGTGATAATATCGCAGTGAATCGCTAAGGAACTTCTTTTCTTTTGAGAAAAACTGCTAAGTATTGTAAATAACTCTCCAGAAAATTAGGAAAACAGCCTTGTAAGTATTCCAGTGCTCAAAAGGGAAGTTTCTGTGCTTCACTTTTTGTGAATGTGAAAATGGGAAGTGGTAATCACTGTCCTTTTTAAAGAAGAATGAAGATAAATAATTCATTTGGCAAATAAGTATCAAAGAAATGCTATTATGTTCTTGTTGCCTCTTCTTCCTTACCTGTAAAGTTATTTCAAATATTAGCTTGAAAAGTTTACTTTGTTTTTTCAAGATTAAAAGGTTTTGCTCAGCCACTGTCTTGCTTTTGAGTGATGGTCCCCAATACTCCACCAAGGCAGACAATCTCGAGGCAGTGGTGCTCGCTGGGGACGTGACTGCACTGCTCTTTGGATCATCTGGCTTCTTTTCCTCTCTGAAAAATATCTGTACCACAGTGTAAATTGCTGCCACGTGCTATAATTAATAGCAGACATACTGTAATTAATAGCAAAGCTGGAAATTTTAATGTTCAACTTTAGGTAAGAAAACCCTATAGTTTAAAAAGCAATCCTTCCCGGATTCTAGACTGAAATAATTCATTCTGAGTGATGTTTTCCTGGTATCCAGCAATAATCTAGACAAGAGAGTTGTTTCATTTATAACTGGTGCCTCAGAGCTTGAAGACTCAGGTATGCCTGCCTCTTCCTTTGCTGCTCACAGCTCCAAACTGCTGATTTGTCTCCATTAAGGCTGCAGTAATCCTTTGTAAATCTTTGCTGTCACCCCTTTGAAAGATACTCACAGTGTTCACATTTTGTTTCAGGACAGAGACCCTTTCTCTTGTCCTTTCCTAATCTGCATTAGCAGAGACAGAGTGGGTTTGAGTGTCCAGGGCATGTGAAGTGCAGCTCCTTGGGCCTTTCTGTGTCCCTGTGCAGAAAATAGCACTTCACTTCTTTGTCTCCAAAGCAACTGGATTTTAATTGACACAACTGCTACATCCACACAGGCAGGGCAGGTAAGAAAAATGCCCTGCTGAGGCTGTGTGTTCAACCTCCCTGGTACAAAGGTTTTCTCAGGTTTGCCAAGAGCCATCACAAATGTTTATGGACTCTAAGGCTTTTACTGGCTAGCCAGTAAAATAATTTGTTAGAATAAGTGATTTGTTAGAATAAGTTGGGAGGTACCTACAATGATCATCTAGTTCAACTGCAACATTTTCTGATGTAATTTCCACTCAGTAAAAAAATCAGGTATTTAATTTTACTTTGTTAGAATTAAAACTTTCCCCTATATTTTGGGAATATATTCATTGTAGGTGGGCAAAGATGCAAAAACACTACAAAAGAAAAAAAAATTCTTCACAGTTTGCTAATAAAAATACAATATGTGAGGTAAAACAGAGTACCATGCTGCTGTGCAATTGATTTTACATTTCTGTCTCTTTAGAGTTTTTAAAAGATTTCGAGATTTGGGCACCAGCATGATTTTCATCTCTCTATGAGGTGGAATATCAAACCTTTTTCTTTAACTATTCCTGGAAATATATTGTTCACTCCTATATTAAGTTTCTGAGAAACAATATTATTGTGAAAGTCATAATCACTCAGAATATGACAAGTAATTAATTGTATCAATAATTCTGGAATCTTGAATGCATATATATATATAGTATGTACTATTTATATAGTAGAGATTAAGTTACAGAATCCTCTCTGCAAGTCACTGCTACCAGTTCTGCTGTTTCCCTTAGACTCACAGAATGGTGTTGCCTTGAAAAAGCCTCAAAAGGAAGATATCTCTTTATCAATGGTATTTCCACAGTTCTTGGGGGAGCTTATGCAGATATGGAAAGCAAGGACTCCACTTGGCCAACTATTCAGATCACTGCTGTCTGAGAATTCCTTGGATTTCATGATTCTTTAGGTAACTAGAGCACCCTCATGAAAATGAATACAGGCAGAGTTGAGCTCATCCTTACCAGTGCTATGATGAGAATAAAAAATTGAAAATGTGACCATTTAATAGGGTTACAGCATAATGCAAGAGGGAAAAAATAGAAAGAAAAAAAGAGTGATGCTAACCTAGAATACCATGTATTTTGATAAGTTTCTTGAAAAGTTCTTTGTCCTGGAATCTGCTAGAACTCTCTTGAGGCTTGTTCCTGTCACTGTAGTGATCCAAAATGACAAAAAATGCATCACTTAAAATATTTGGCTCATAGGAAATAGCTTCCTAGAGCAGGAGGCAGCTTTCTTATGTGCATTTTTCATGTCCTGCTACAAAAAGATCAACACATTGTGAAGGATGTGTATTCAGTTGAGAAATGTTATAAATGTCATTTCTGATGTAAGACATACTTTTGATATTATATCTACTGCACATCTAAAACTGTCAGGGTACAATGAAATTTGTCACCTCTATTTTACACTTGTATTCAGTGAGAACGTGACAATTGACCTCTAGTAACACCAACTTTGACAATTTTTGTACATATAAGTGTTACCAGGATGATTTTATAAACCAAGGCTGTCAAACACATCCTCTTGTAATCTTTTGGGAGAGAAAATGTTACACTGTATTTCTTTAAGGCTGTATTTTTACTGTCTTCCAGTTCTCCTCTGGTCATATCAAATAATTTGCAATTAATTATTTTGTTAGGCAGAAAAACTTGTCAGTGCTGAAACTAAGAATTGCTCTGTCAAGTTAGAGGTGCAGGAAAATCCAATTTGTAATTGAATTCAAGTATCTTTTGAAAGTAAAATAGCTGATCTAAAAAGTAAGCGAAGTGAAATATTTAAAAGTACAAGAGACAAGTGATATCCAGCTAGCTTCTAACTTCAAAAGCCATGAGATTGTGGCTCAAGCTTGTGCATGGAATTCTGCAGTTTACCTTTCCCTTTTGTCCATTGGTATTTTTCCAATCCACCTGAGCCAAAGGCTGAAGTCTGCTTGATTCTCAACAGTGTGAGCGGAATTCTCTGCTTAAAACTGGGCATATGCTTATATGGACAAAGCTTAGCTGGGCTTTACATATATGCTTTCCACAAAAACACCTTGTAAATACTGAAAATAATGATTTGGGGATTTCTGCTCTATTCCCAATAGTTTTGGGAAAGCACAGAAAAATGTCTAGATTGAATGCAAACAGACTGAAATCCTGCTGCACTCACTGAAAATAGGGAGTTCTCGCTGAGAATTGCAAGGGAAAAGAACTACCTTTGGTATGCTGATATAAACTTTGGGTGAAATCTAAGAAAATATGCAATTTAGCACAAGGCATTTTCCCTAGAGCTCCTTATCAGAAAAAAAAATAATGTTAATTAGGTAAGAAAGGAAATTAATTAAGAAGAATGGGAAAGGAACTCCCACAGTGTGCAGGGCATTGCTGGGTGCCAGCTGCCATTATTGGAAAGCAATAGGCAGCATAGCGTTACACCTGGACCATGTGCTTCATGGAGGAAGGGGAGAGCAGTGGGACACAAGTCACAAGCCACTGCACTTCCAGGTCACTCACTTGGTTACTTTTACATTTTTATCTTAAGAAGGAGCTCTGTATTTTAAGAGCTGTTAACATTGTATAACTAACCTGATTAATGGGTGTAACTCTAGCTCAAGCCTTTAGGAGCCTCCACATCTCAGTGCATAATTTTTTTCCTTCTGCAGTCTGTCACCTGTCAGCAGTGCCTAAGGACAGTCTAAACCAGGTTTCACTCACCTGCTGGCCAGTGCTTTGAGATCCTGTGTCAGAAAGCTCCTTCTGGCAGTTATTTATAGGTCAACATTTGGGTGAGCTAATTGCAGGCAGGACCCCTGGAAAGGTAACTAAACAGTTATTGCTAGTGCTGGGAGGAGAAATCATTATGTGAATTACCAAATCTCATTAATGGTGCTACTCCTGGACATTTTGAGCAAGCACTGCTCTCTTGGCTTGGGGGAGGGCTGCTCTGTCAGAACTCTTAGTGAATGTCTCCATCTCTCATTAAATTGGGGGTGATATTACTGTCCTCCTGGTGTGTTTCCAAAACTTTATTCCAAAATAGAAATGCCTTAATCTCCCATCCTTTTCAGGGAGTTTACCTATGAGCATTGGCTCACCTATTTTATACCAGTCAGATTCTGACTGAAGTTTAGATTCCTGAAAGGCCCTTTTACCTGAAATTGCTGTGCTTTCTGGAGCTAAGCTCAGTTAATGTGAGCTCATTAGCAATACCTTTTCTATTCCCCAAATTCCCCTGGTACTGACTTCTTGAGAGTGGGCTATGATCCATCTTGGTCCTTCAAATGACACGGCAATTAATCCTCCCCCTTTGTGCTGAAACCTCTTGTTAGCCAGATTCCCTTCCCTCTGCAGTGTTTCACAAACACCAAATTGGATCTGAGCCCAACACCTGCTGCCCTGGTGAACACCAAGCCAGGGCATTTCAGTCAGGGACTGACAGACTGTTCTGCCTGAAGTACTGCAAAAGCAAAGGTATTCAAGTTTGTCTTTCTAAGCTGCTTTAATACTGACACCTATGAATTTGTTATGTTGTTGTTAATACGTCCTATAAACTACAATTGTACCTTTACTTCTTGCTTTATAATAATCAGAAACTGTTTGCAGTTTGATAACAAGAAATTTGCCAGTTGGACAGAAATGAAATTTTGCTTTGATTCAAACTGTTTTCCCTCTTAATTGTCATATGGTGTTTTGGAAAAGTCTGTTAGGTTTATTTAGTTTTATTTGTTTTATTTGTGCTTAACACTTACTATACTTGATTATCTGTTATACTTGATTATACTTGATTATACTTGATTGTCTGTTCACATCCACATGTGTAAATTCAGAGTAACTGCTGTAAAACCAATGGGATTTTACTTACACTGAGTTGTAAGAGAAAGAGTAACTGCAGCTTCAAGGTTGAGTCTTCAATCACGTTGACATCCAGTGGATCTGGCTCTTATCAACTCCTGCATTTCTTTAACAGCAGTTAATACAATCCAATGATGTAAGTAGATGCCCCAAACAGATTAAAAATAGTAATCAGAAAATAAAAAAATTAATCTTCTTTTAGCAAGAATATTTGTCTATCTATCCCACATGATTTTTCTCAGATTTCTTCTAAAAAACTCTGTATTTATATGTCAGTATTAGGATATGCCCAAGATCAATTTACAATTCTAAAACAACCCACACTTCAATAAAGCAGCAGTTACTGAAGGGCACTTAAAACAGTTCTGCAATTTTCATATCTGGAATATTAATTGTTAAGAAGAATGAGTTTCTGATCACAAATACCATCTCCATGGCTTATGAATGTTCTTTGTGACTTATGGGCATGTACAGATGACCTCATTTCTGAGGTGATTGTCCACCTTTAGCATTTGGACTTTCTGCTTGTTAACACAACTTGGTTAAATTAGTGGAACCCTTGTACTCTGTGTCTGCATACAAGGCTGAGTAATTGGGGATCATTACTGGAGCTGTTAAAAGAGGAAACTGTGATGTGGGAATCTGTGTCCTGAAGGCATACGGTACCCTGAGTGTCTATCAAAAGGGTGGATGACTTTTCCTGCTGGGAGACAAGAGTGTATTGGTGTTCACCAATAACAAAACTCAGGAATATTGCTCTGAAGGAAATACTGCATCCAATGACCAATGGTTGCTTTCCAGCAAATAATAATAATAATAATAGTATTTTACCCCTCAGAGATGAAGGAAGTACTTTGACCATGCACATACAGTGTGCCCTTCATATGACCAAGAACATACAGTTCTGCTCTGGAGAACTCCTTTCCTTGAATGCTCCTGTATCCTGCAGAGCAGATGAGGGGCAGATCACTTCCATTCTCCCATGTGCTTTGTTATTATTATCCACAGGTTGTGCCTCCAGACATAGAGTCTTACAACACTGGGCAATGAAATCTATAAGGTCACTTTACCTCTCTTTGTCTGAAAAAGTATTAACACTCCTGGAGATGCTGAAAATTTAATTTTGGCATCCTTGAAGTGAAATAGGGAGGGAAATGAGGTGGGGAAGGTGGGGGTAGGGCAGGGGGAGAGGATGGGTTATGTTTATTACCATATCCTTGCCAGAAAAGCTACAGGATAATCTTTCTGGGCTCTATTAGTGGTTGAGGTGAACTGAATTTATGGGTCATAGTCACTTGCTTATTTTGGAAGGGTATCTGAACTCACATATATTGGAAGAGAGCCCAAGACACCACTTCTGGCATTTAAATCCTGTAATGAATCACAAGTTGAGGATATGATTCAATATCTTAAATTGCATTATCAGATTTGTGACTCATGGTTAATGACACCAAGTCTGGCAGAGCTCTGAATGATGCCTTCAGGAAAAACAATTTTTGATCATTTTTCTTGTGGTCAGGAGAGGAAGGTGGTGTGCACTGGGGTCACAGCACTGTGTCACTGCAGACAACCAGCATGTTGCCAAGGAAGAGCTGTGTTTCAAAAGTACTTGCAAAGAGCTATTGTCCCTAAGTCTCGCTAGCAGTTCCACACTATTGCAAGAATTTCAAAATGAGGTACCCTCAAAATGTGGCATGTGTGCTATTCTGTGTATATGTTGTTGCAGGTAACAGTAAAAATGCTTTTTATCCCTCTGTCTCCTCTGCTTCTCAGGATAAATATCAGCAGAGAGTCAACACTTAGACTCCCCTTATTTTTGCACCAGCATCCTGGTATAGGTATCATTTCTTGCTAGGCTGACCTAAATCCCTACAAGCTCCAGGTTTGTGTGGCTGGCAGGAAGTGGAAGATAGGCCAAATGACAATGTCTCAGATGTGTGCTGCACAGCTAGCAATGACTGCACTGAGCAGCCATCCAAGCTTCTTAAAGCAGGTTTTTCTTACAGGAAGAAGAAATTAAAATCAAGACAAATGGCATTTTTAAGGAAGGTGATTGAGAAATAATCAGCTGCAACTGTGAGTACTCAGAATATGCCTTGGAGGAAACTCAGGTGAAGAGGAAGAAAGTGAACTATTCATAATATAGCCAAATTAAAGAAGTCTTTGAGTTACCTTCACAGTCCTGTTGCCAATTTGAGAGGAGTTGTGCTATACCTAGTGGTAACAAAGATGTTGGATCTGTGCTGAGATCCAGCCAACAGCAAATACTACTTTCCAAGTTTTCGTTGCATATTTAGTTATCTTTACAATATATCCACAGGACTGATTCCCTGGTCTCTCTAAGGACTACTCCACATTAAAACTATAAGTGATGCTGTTAAGTCAGGTATTGTAGAAAATGTCTGTGAAAGAATATGAATAAAAAGAAATGGTAAACAGCCTCTTTCATGAGAACTTGGTCTACAGATGCTGACAGACACAAACTCATTCAAGTGGCTTTGCTGCAAGAAGGTCTCTGAGGTATTAAGGTCGCAACTTGGGTAACACCATTCAGCAGAAGACAATGTGCTCCTAAACCTCCTTACATGATTCAGACAGTGAATAGTGCCACCCACATCTGATCTGTGTTTGGCTGAACTGCCAAAACATTAAAATCTTAAGCATCCTACTGAATTTAAAGTTGGTGTCCTTCTTTGAGAGAGCTGTTCTTAGACCAAACACTCCAAGCTGAGGGAACAGCTAGGACAAGCTAGGACAACTCAAAGTCTGGAGGTAGGTAGTTAAGGTGGAAGGTAATTAATTTCCTCGTTGCTGACCCCTGGTAAATACTAAAAGGCACAAAGCTAGCGTGTGCAGTAACAGAGGACATGCATGTTGGGAAATTCTTAACCTCATGTCATTTCAATAGAAAATTTGTTCTTTCAAAATGCTACAGGCCTGGGTCCTGAGCCAGCAAAGCACAAACACTCCACATGGATGGCAGACCTAGTGGGCTTTTTGATTGTTTCAGCTGCTAGGTTTTCTCACAAGTATTCTTGTGCTTTCTTTCCACCTGGCCAGTGAGACTCAATGAAGCCACAAAGCCACAATAACATCTTCCTTTCACTCCTTCACTAAAGCTCTGCTCTCCTTCCCCAGGGTTTCGTGGCAGTTAATTTCCCAATGCATGAGGGCTGTTGCTATCCATAAAGATCAAATATTAGCTCATGTTTTTTGTGTGATCCCCATGCTTCATGGACCTATGTGTTATCTCTGTGATTGTAAATGCAACATGGCAGGAACTCTCAATTTCTGTAAGCAGCCATAAACTAAAACCATTGTCCAGGAAATGGCTCCTAAGTATAGTAGTAACAAAACTACTAGTGCTCATGTAGCAACATAAAGAGCATCCTGAGCAGCCCTGAAAGATTGGGAACAGGCTGATCAACATCCTGAAGAATAAATTTTTTTTGTAGATAAACATAAGCAAATTGTATCTATGCCTCAAGCTGACAGGAGGGAGACAAGGTTGGATAAAACACGTAATTAAGATGCATTAATTAGTTTTTATATCAAGAATTGTTCTCATTTATTTCTGCTATATTGTAATCCCTTTACTGATGCTCAGGTAATATTTAGTTTCTGTTCTTGGGCATGTCACAATCTTAGTGTGAAAGAAAGATATTTTAGCATCATCATCTAACATGATGGTTTACTTTGTGAAGGCTGGATAAAACAAGTCAAAACCCAAAGAAGAGGTGCTGCACATTCAGTGCTTCCTCTGCTGTGAAGCAGAGTTCATTTTTCAGATGCAGATAGAACAGATGGGCTGGATGACAGCTTGACTCGGATACACACTTTGAAACCCGTGCATTTATCTGGAGAGAAATTTGTTGGTTTTGTACAGATAATCATTTTGCATTTACACCAATGTGAACCTTCATTTTGTGCTCTTGTTTAGGAACAAGAACTTCAGTCATAGTAACCAATTACTATGGTTATTGTGGGCCTGAGATTTTTTTTATTAAAAGAAACCCTCTTGTTATTTACAACAGTAGTAATATTGAAAATCTGGAAGTGACAAGTTTCTTTTGGAAATAATGTATTCACTGGGATTCTCTTACATCCCTGCTCTGGCACGTTTCTTCTTTCAACATTGTTCTCCCATTCCTCAAATGAGCTGCCAGTCAACCTCATTTCTTTACCTGTACCCTTCCAGCAGTACTTGTCTAAACGAATGATTTTCTTCAGCATAACAACAATTAAAAAACCAACACTCAAACTTTATATTATAAACCTAATACACCTACATCATGGGTAATTTTAGAATTTGCTCATTTTATTTCAGGAAAAAGAATGCTCAGATTTGTGTTCTTTTCAGGAGAGATAAAATAACAAGAGTATTAAAAAGCAGTGTCACTATACCATTAAAAGGGAGCCAGGATATCCTCTTGTCTCCACTTGAAGATCAAGTCTTTGACAGTGAGGTCTGATATGGGGCTAGCAGTGATTTTTCTGCTGGCTTTTCCATTATATTTACTTGCCATTATTGCAATGTAAACACATCTTTTCAACATACTTTCATTCTGAAGAGCTTAAAGCTTTCCTGCAGCATTTTATTTATCATTACGCCAGTATTGTGAGGGAGTCATTCCTCTCATTAAGATATATAAATGAAAATAAAATGCAAAAGAGAAAAGCACAAGAACAGCAAGAGTTCTAGTCCCACAGACTTTGCAGTTTTTCTAACCATTGTCCCAACCTGCCTGCAGGGAGCTCCAGGGAATATGATGCATCTATTGCTGCTGCTCTTTTGTCCTCCGACACTGATCTGTTGCCCAATAAAATATCTCTGAACAGACAGCATGTTGTCACAGCTGGTTTAGCACCTGAGGAAACCAGCTCTTTGCATAAACAGGCTCCATCTTCCCTTTGTCCTTTAAGAAATGTACCCAAGGGTTTATTTTCATGGCATTACCTGCTAACCAGTGCCCTCCACTTTGTGCAGTGCACAATAGAGAGGGTCATTAACACGAGTGAAGGATGCCACATAATGTAATGTCCTCTGCTCAGCCATCTATTTTACACACTTTTGTACTTGACTGAGTAGATTAGGTAAAGTATAATAATTTATAAAGAAATAATTTCATACAAAGAAACTTATTTTCTTTTGTAGTTTCTCTGTTCTTTTCTCTGTCATGGATCTGATCCTTCTACTGCAGTGAAAAGGGTACATTAAAATTAATATTCTAAGCTAGGATTTTCAAAGCAGACTATGGCAGTAAAGTGTCCAAAAGCCACTGACATTCAATGGGAGCTAAGTCCTTAACCTCTTTGAAAATTCTTAGCCCAAATTCATTAACATAAACTTCAAAGAGATAATATTCACAATTCCAGGAGTAATTTTCCTAACAGCCTTTTGTTCTCATTTCTGACAGGCTCTTCCTCCCTAGATCCATGCCCCCTGATGAGGTACAAAACCAAATTGCTTCCACGTCCCTTGTATTTCTGATGTGAGCTTTAGCTCTGGTTCTTTTGATGCATTGTTTTTTATATTTAATGACACACAATAATTTGTGTCTAGAAGACATGAAATAGGATTCTGCAATATTGCTTTTCCATCTCTATCTGGTTTCATCTGTCATTACACCTCTTATAAATGGGTGTAACTGGGGCTTTACAAATATGCACTAGTTCATCCAGATATTTTTAGTCTTTACTGTGAAAAATGAATTCACATATTGTGTTTTTTACTTATGGTCACTTCTGATATTTTAACAAGAATTAATTAATCTCCACCAGTCTACATCCCACTTTGTCAGCCTTTCCTTCCAAAACACAGTTCTACAATGGTTGTGACTTGTCACATTTTTTATTTCAGTCAATTATACTGATTTTTCTCCTCACACCCTGGCAATCATAGCATGAAAAGACTTCACTGATTAAATGAATCAAATACAGAAAATTTCATTTGACCAGAATTTTTGCAATTAGTGATACAAATATGCTATCAGAAGGCAGATTTTAATTGCATTGAAAGTCAAAGAATGCTGTAGTAACAAACCCTTGCTGAGAATCTGTGACACTACATTGACACCTCGTGGCTGGTTCATCATAACGCAAAGTAGTCACCCAGACAAGAAGGAATAAGAGTAAAATGTAAAACCTGTGGGGAAAATATTTTTATTTTAAATACTCACAGTGGATGGGAGCCCGATGAAGGGAATTGATCAACCTCCACTTTAAATCTCAGTCTGATCCCAGCCCAAACTCGAGTAGATATGTTCTTCAGTGCTGAATGCAACACCAAGATCTATACATTCTGATTTTCACTACAATTCAGATCTCTGTGACATTCAGCCATGAAGTGTGTGCCCCAAGCTTACCTCAGACTGCCCTTCTCAAGCTGACATGTTGTATTTTAGCTTCCATACTGAAGATAATGGGATAAAAAATCGACAGATTTTTGTTGCAACGGTATTTGCTGCAAAATAGAATGAGATTAAAATTACATTTACAGAAGGAAATGCAAACTTTAGAGTGTGCGTGCAAAATAACACGGTAGAAAGGTCAAACAGAATGAAGATGCAGCATGAGCAGTCTTTTTCCCTGGCTGCCTGATGGAGTGGAAATGGCACAGTGCAGGAAGCCTGTTTCAAACAGGCACATGGGCTATGACATAAACCCGACACAGCTCATCTGCTCAATCTGTAATCATCACGTTTGAAACCATTTTCCTGCAATCTTCCTGAGTAACATGTCTACCAAGAATTCACATAGGAAAGGAACTGCTGAAATGTTAATAAAGGAGAGGATTTGAAAAGGATTCAGCTAAATCAGTTACAGAGAGTGCTCTGGCCAGCAGTCAGTGAATCACTGAGCAATAGTCAATGATTTCTCAGGAAGACTAAATCCATCATATGAGACTTTTAGACAAATAATCAAATAGAAATGCTAAACCTCACAAATAAATTACCCTTCCCCCAAACTCATTAAATCTGCTTTGGTTCAGTCCTTTACAAACCTGGAGACTCCCTGTATCACTCAGTGCCACCACATGAAACTCTGAAGTTAATTATTTCAGTGAAGAATTACACTTGAATCATGACTTTGGCCTTCTCTAGGCAGTCTTCTACAAAATAAGGGCAAGTTATCCAATTTGTAAGAATGGGGGAACTGGACATCCGGGAGTCCATCCTTTTTCCTGCTTATTTTCTCCTTGGAATAACGAGGTGAGGCTGCTTGGAGGCCCTGCTGCTGCCTTGGCAGAGGTGTCAGTCACCCACACTTGGAAGGGGCATTCACTCCAGGATCTGTGGAGATGCTCTTGTGTCTGTGGACCTTGGACACTTCTGAGATGCCTTTGGGCAAGAATGGCTGAGTTGGAGAGGCCGCCTGCACTGATGGCAAGGGCCCAGTTCCAAAGTCAAGGATATGAAAGGGAGGAAGAAGAGGGTGGGAAGGATGCCTGGACTGACTTATCTGCACTAATTTCTATCTCCATCCAGAACTCCACAATAGTTGTTTTGAGGTTTAGACCATTTAAGTGTTGTTAATTTCCTGTGTCTAATTTTGTTAATTAAGAAAAGTTGTGGTCCCTGATGGTAGTTTGGCCACATGGGAGTTTAGAGTGATCTGTGCCTCTGACTATGGGAGAGCTTCCAGAAAAGCAAGGATCTGCTGGATAAACCCTGCCCCTTGCCATGGATCTCAGCCAAGTAGCCTCTGCTTAATGAGAGCTATTAACATTAAACAACTGCAAAATGTTGTTAGTTCAAATTCCAGTAGAGTTAAATGATGATTCTTTAAAAAGAATTACAACAATCCATTCATTTCCATGGAACTAGCTATAATTAAAGAAATTCCTCCAGCAATAACTCAATTACATATATTTTTGTTCTAAACTGGCTTTTTAAAGATTCTTTAAGTGAACAACTATTTATTCATTAAAAAACTGTAGCTCAAAGTAATAATAATAATAAGTATCCTTAATATTGCCATGCAAGGAGAAGAAACCAGTCTTTGAGGAGAGGTATAAAGGCAGCAAGTCCTTAACAAAACCTGAAAACTGGCATCACTGCTGTTGGATGTAAATTGATTGTGAGCTTCTCTCACCTCTCCATACATACTTATTGCCAGTATTCAGAAAAGGAAAAGACAGCTGAAATTACAGAGCCTTTCCCCTTTGAATTAAAGAAAGAGTTTGGAGGAGGGTGGAAAAGATGTGGGAAGAATCCTGAAGTACAGCAAAAAGCTGCAGCTCCAGAGCAGTGAGGACACTGCACATCCCAGTAACAGGATTCTTTCCTACTCTTATATAGGAGTGATATGTACAACCTGCTGCATTACACAGCAACCCAGGGCTGTGGCCATTTCATATGTTCTTTGCATTAAAAACAGTTTTCAGTCTTAGTAGGCTCTTCAATAGAATTCTTGCAACATTCCCAGATCTGTTCATCACGGCACACTATTCCCAGGAGCCAGTTTACACAAATGCATTGTGATTTGGAGACTGAGGAAAATTCACTTACATACATGTGAGCCATCCTATGCCTGTTGTCCTCAACGACTATGAAATTTCCCAGGGATTTTAGTTTTTAAATTTACTAAGCCAGAACAACCAATGAATATATTCCAGACCACACAGAAAGTCTGTGTTGGGAAGGTATATCAAGGTAATGCTCTAAACACAACCAAAGTTGCCTTTTTCTTTCTTAGTCTTCTCTATAAAGAACCTAGGAAATCTTTTCACTCCCTTTTAAAACCCTTGCCTTCCTACCCTTTGGAATCCTGCCCAAACTCCTTCCTGCCTACCAGATATTCTCACATCCCCTCTGCTCTTCAGATAACTACAGGAGTGAGCACAGTGGCTGCCTGGATGACAGCCATCAACCCAGCCCTCTCTGCTATGTGGTTTACCAAGCTCTTGCTATGAATACATACTGACTCAGGAAAATGTTAACAGATGTGAAAAAATTACAGCTTTACCACCTGTTGCTAATGTAATGGATTTAATTACTGCAGACAGCTTGAATTATTTTGAGGCCTTTTACAAAAGGAAGACTTCTTTCTCCCCTGTGGGAGATCCTTGTTGGGAAAATTGTGTTTCCATAAAGGCAGTTCACTACAGGGGATAACCCTGCACAGGTTCCTTACAGATTCCTCCCCATCAGGAATTTTCCCTTGCATCATTCTCTCATGTGTTAATTATTTCTTTGCTTAATACACCCGATGAATTTGTCTCAGTTATATACTTTCAAACAGTCCCTAAACTGACCATAATTTCAGCAGTTGCTTTGCCCATCACACTGGTATTCACCCTTATGCTGATGGGTGCTTTTGTTACCATCATTCAGAAAAAGAGGAGGAGCAGTAAAACTCAAGCCATACTCACTCCAGGTACTCATTGCAACTGGAAAGATAAGAGCAGTAAATGGCAGAAACCTGTGACCCCAGAGACAAGGAGAAAGGAAAACAGGGAACCAGCAAAAAGATAGCACTAAGAGCCTTAGCAAGCAACAAAAGTGGGTAAAAGTACGTGTTCAATCTCAACACATACGCTGCTGAATTGTTGCCAAATAAGAGCTAGAAGAAAGAAAGTAAAACCAAATGAAAGAAAAGGAATGGGAAAGTATAAAGTAAAGAAGATGTAGTCTATCCAACTCAAATTTTCTGCAAAGAATGGTGTATTTCATTTTCTTTCGCATTATTGTCAGCTACAGTAGAAGGACATTTGATGGCACATCGTTATCAACTTTGTCTTAATAATTGCAGTCTAAGATTTTTCTTGTCTTTTGCCTAGTCAGCTCTTCCTAGTCCTATCTTTTGTCATTATAGGACCATTAGTAGTTTTTTTGCGAAGTTAAAAAAAATGAAGAAGAAAAATGAGAGAGAGAGAATAAAAGAAATATAGAAGGAAAAAAGGCTTCTTTAAATTCAGCTGTGTGCTATTCAGGAAGATGATCACTCCTCCTGAAAAGATATATCAGGACTTGCTTAGCAATAGAAAGATGGCATCCTGCCTGTCAGATGGTTCTTTTCAGATTACTTCCTAGATAAGTACAGTAATTGGAGGGAAGCATCTTCTGTGGCTGGCTGCCCCCTTGCAATGTCTAGGTTAATACAAGGAGAAATTCTATGCTTCAGCTACCGTGCTGCAGCTGCTGGCATCTTTTTTCTGGGGAACAAGAATATAACAGTATGTGATATTGCTTTCCTTAGCATTATCTTCTGCTAACATTATTTTTAAAATGTAATTTTTAGTCCTATAAAGACACATTTAGGAATGGCTGCCATCTGTCCAGACATAACAATACAGAAAATGTGTGTTTCGCTAATGATCAGGAACTGAAGTTTCTTCTTATTCTGAAAGAGAGATTGTTAAAAGGTTAATTGCCCTAAGCAAGAACATATAATACAACAAAAATTATAATGGGAAAACTAACACTTGAGCATATTTTTCTATGTGTGGGTTCAGGAAGTTTTCTTTTAATTCCAAGCGGTGCCTGCTCATCATTTTGCTGTCACAGCCTCCCTAATTTCATTTATTTTTCTCCTCGTTGTTATCACAGGGAAAGAGCACACAAGTTCCCGCCCAGACCTGCATTTCTACGTGCAGCCATGCAGTGGCACAGGAGACCAGGAATCTGTAGAGTTTGGTGATGCTGAGGGAGGAGCGGTGGGAGGATGCAGGAGGATGCCCAGGTGCCCTAAAGGCCGGCCTGGTGGCACAGCAGCCTGCGGTGTCCCTGCCCCGATGGATCCGGGGCTGGCTGCCAGGGACAGGGAGGGCAAAGAGCTGCCCTTCCCCTCCCTCCGTGCAGAGCTGCAGGGCAGCATTATCCATGGCACACCCTGCTCCAGCTGCTCGGGACTGACCTGTCCCGGCTGCTGAGTGCCTGGCAGGGCAGAGCGCTCCCGCCTGCCTGGCAGGGCTGAATGTCCCCTGCTGGCTTGGAGGCACCCTGCGACAGTCCTGGCAGGCCTGCAAAGCCTTATGCCTGCTCTGGGAAATGGCAGTGATTTCTTTCCCTGCCTGGGAAAGGCTCAGAGTGCCCCGTGTAGTGCATTTATCAGCTCTGTGGGGATTGCCCCTCTCTATAACCTGGACTCATTACGCCCGTTCCACCCCTGGTAAGGAGAAGATGCCCACAGGTCCCCACTGCTCATTCTTGGCACACAGTGAAACCAGCCTCATTGGGTGGCAGAGAAATGGGAAAGATGCTTCATTCCCGTGAGGACATTGTGATGGGGGCTCTGTCCCCTCCTGACATCCTGGGGATTGCAGCAACACTGTGGCTGCAGAATCCTCAGTGCACTCAGGACAGGTGAGGTCTCTGTAAATATATAAATGGAAAATGAGACACTTTGTGCAGCCCGTGCAGGGATGATCATACTTTCTGTCTCCAAGGGATATTATGCCTCATACTTGGATCATTTTCACTAAAGGAACCATTTCTTTAGGAGAAGGAGGAAGAGTCTGCAGGAGAATACTTAACGGCTTTGGCAGGATTTTATTTCAGTCTTTTAAATCTCCTCAGCAATGAATCAAGCAGGTTGAATTTTAGAATTAATCTTTGGTTTTGAAATAGAGCTTTTCGCACATTTTCCTAATTCTTAAAATTTAGAAGGGACCTAAAACTGCAATTCAAAATCAAAGGAAAAAATCTGAAAGGAAGTATTAAATTCTGACCCCTTCAATTGCTAGCATGGTCCCTCCTGCCTCTTCCTTTAACCAAGAAGATGCACACATGAGTCTATTTTGAAGGCACAGACAAGTCATCTCTAGAGCACAAAAATAAATTAAGTGTCCAGGCTTTGTCGCTATTTATTCTGGTACAAAGACTGATAAAATGTCTAACTACACAATTAGCTAATTCAAATTATCCCTAATGATAATCTCAATGCCAGGAACTTCATTCCTCTACAGTTAAACCCTTGTGCTCAGAGACACCACACACATCCTGTCAGTGGAGCCAGCCACAACACACAGCAGAGGACACACAGATCCTCCAGGTGGCAATACAGCTATATTTTCCCCTTTTTTTTTTTTTTTTTTTTAATCTCTGAATGTATGTGACAGAAAAGCTGCTTAGATTCTGGACAGCAAGAGCTTATGATTTAAATTTATCTGTAAATATTGCATTCCTTTACACTATTTATTTATAGCGACAAATATTCAGTGTGTGTGTATATATATATCTATGTATATACAGCTATTTAAAACATATGCCTTTGTGTACATACATAGATCTACCCACATCTAATTCCCACTGTAGCTGTGCAAGCTATATGTCTGCATTCTGCTCTGCTCTGCCTCAGCTGAACTCTGCTGCAGATGAAGGAGGAAGATGTCTTGAAAAGGAGGAACAAAGAGGGATGACAGCAGTTTAATTTCTAATTAATTAATCCATCATGATTAACTTCTGACATTGAAGCAGTTGTGTTTAGCCTCTGCTGAGTGTCTGGTCCAAAGACAGCTGCAGTCAGTGTTGCAAGGGAGAATGATCCAAACTGGGTGCTCCAGTGGAAATGGTGCCCCAGTGTTTTGGAAGTGGGGACTCCTCTGGATGCACAGGGTGACACCTTCCCTCACCCTTCTCCATGTTGGTTTCAGCCCAGCTCCAGAGTAGGAAAACAGGGAAATGGGCTAAAGGGAAATCAGGCTGGGACAAAAAATTAAAAGGCTCTCTTTGAGTCTTGTTACTTGTGAAATATAAAAGTGTGAGCAGAAAGCCAGTGCAGCACTACTGGACTCAAGGAAATTCAAAATTCAAATCAAGTTATTCCTTTGCAATGAACAGTTTGTCTTGGCTGTACTCACATTGAAGTGGATCAGGAATTTTCACAATGCATTCTAGATTCTATAGCACTGTAAGATACATCAGCTGCAGTTTAGATTTGGAAAAATGAATGACAAAGCATTATTATCATAAGTTTGCTTCTTCCCATAAGCCAAAGTGGCATAGTTAACAGCATGGATATTTGCCTCAGGATGCCATTTGGACTTTGACATGCCTCCTGGCTGGCTCTCACCCACAGCACATTGGGGTTTACATTTGCTTTCCCAGATTTTCGGTTTCTGCAGACACCCCAGAAATGTTCTGATTCAAAGTCCCTGAGGCACTTGCTGGTCGGTGAGCAGCCAACGTGAGACACTTGTGGTAGAATATGGCATTTGCTTTGATGAATTAATAAATTACATAGCTGACCCAATATCTTCAAATATAAAAGTGGAATTTCAGCTTGAGCATAAAATGTAAATCAATGGCTGAAAAAATATTCCAAAATAGCACCACAGAAACCAGAGGAAATGAATTAATGTATAATTCAAACAGTTTAGCTAGGAGCAACATTTCTATTTTAATACTATGACTGTTTCTAAATCAAAACCACGTTCTGATGCTTGGTTTCTTTTTCTTTGAGGCTATTTTTTGTTGTTGTAGGATATGAATGGTAATTAAAAACAACAGTGAATTATGAAGCTATTAAAAGCTGAGATTAAAAATTAAATAATGGAAGTCCTGTGATTTATGTTACTGAGCTCCTAAGGCACATTTAAAGCAAACTCACTAAGAAATTCATGCTACTTCCATGTCAGCCATTTTATTCAATACAAACCTCATTTACTGAAGAGACCTTGCCATGTTTCAGTTAATACTCTGTTAAAAATTTAGTTCATGGTACGGGTCAATATATTAACTTCTGAGCCCTATGTCGTTAGTGGCCTCAAGGTAAAAACCACGTTAGAGCTTCCTAAAGATGGGTATTTTATCTTGTAGAAGGAAAAGTCATGTGCTTGGGGTGGGCTCCACAAAGTCAGAAGTTATTTTTATGAGAACTTGCACAGTCCATTTATGCAGACCCTTTTGTGAGCCGGGTAGTGCCACTTGCCTATCATGGACTCAAAACTCAGTGATGTTAGGACTGACCAGCTGCAGGGCCTGGTGGAGCTGGACTTGCTCTTAGGACTGCAGAGCAACCAACACCCCATCTTCCCTCAGCACCCATTACTAAAGTTTATATATTATATATGTGTAAATACCACAAGGTACCACAAGGTAAACTCCAGTTAATGACCTGTGCCCAAGCAAATTGTTTGGTCTGGCATGGTTTGAAGCTCCTGCCTTGATAGCCCAGAATGTTCATGCATTATGAACTGGATTTAATAACAGGATCTAAAAGAAGGGAGTAATTAAATACCTAATTGCTGTTGCATAAGTGCTTTGAAACCCTCCCATGTTCCAAATTTATGTAAACCACATGGGAGAGAGCCCTAGGCCCACAGTGAATTTCTTTAGGTTTTAAATAAGAACTTTAGAAATGAAGCTCCCACAGTGTTTCATTAATTTAATTGATGCAATTACTGTAAGAAACAATATCATTGACCCAGTTTCTGTTATTTATTTATAAAAAATTCAGGTGCAACGCACTGATATTTTTCTTAGGCCTTCACATGATCCATCAATAACAAAAGAGGATTTAAATTACTCAGCAGCATGGAGACAAGGGCTCTTACTAAATATCATCACACCTCAACAGGCAAGCAGATAATTTTCTATAGGTTGATACAAATGACATGGATATTTTTTTGAAATGCCATGATGCAGATAGAAAGAATGTATTTTGTATGGCTATTTTTATTTTCTGGGAATCTAGAAAACCAAGATTATAAAAAAGCACGTCCTCTTTTGGCTAACACTGAAACCCTAGCAGAAAGGTTTATAAACTGCTGGAAATAATTCTGCATCAGAGTAATTCAATTCACCGAGGCCTCATTTCTCACCTTTCCTGAATTACAAAGAGATACATAAACTCAGATTTTTGCACTGTCACTGCCCTCCACTGGGACAGAGAGACTCATGGCATGAGGAGACCAACATTCAACAGGCACCAAATGAACAAAAAGACCACAGGAGCAGAAACCCTGCTTCATCACCTGCAACCTTCTCCTTCACCTACCACAAAAGCAGCAACTCTAAAGGACTGACTTGTCTGGCATGGGTTGCAAATTATCACTGTCACAATGACTTTACTCCCTTTTTCTTCTTTACACTTTAAAACCAAAGTGAGATCAGTCTGCAAGCAGATAACAAAACCTAGAGGAGGAGATGGCCTCCTGGAGAATAGAATGTATACCCATGGTGATGTTTCAGGGACTGAAACTTATTGTACTTTATGAGGCATAATTGCTACATATCTCTCTCATTGAGGGACATCTTATCTCAGAGTGCTGTGCAGCTGATGTTTTGATGTTTTTTGTTTTCACATGAACATCTATTGAAAAGTGAAGCTAACAGGTCAAACTGCACCTTACTGTAGAAGAGAAAGCACTGAAGTTCAACAATTAATTTGAGGCTATATACTGACCCAGGCAAAAAATTGATTAAAATCAAAGTCACAGCAAAAGCAAAAAAAGGGAACCATGCCTTACCTCATATATCTTCAAGTTCATGTCATTCACCTGCTGTCCCCAGACACCTTGAGAAGGGCAAATAGGATTTGTTGACACAGAGGAGTGGCTGGAGTTTGTAAAATAAAGAATCATGTGTTGTAAAGTACTGCTACTACTCTTCCTTCAACAAAACATTTGTTTTACTGTGGCTGCTCACTACATGAAAGATAATCTACCCATTACTCTGTTTACCTGTTCATTGTCCTTCTCATCCAGCTGTTGTTTCACCTACAAGCAGTTTGAAGCTAGCATGACACCTTTGGATCATGTACTTTGAAAAGATCCCATTGCTGTGAAGTCCAGGTGCCTAAAGGGAATGTTTATGCAAAAATAAATTGTAGTGACAAAACAGAAGAGTGCAGTCAGAAAAATGTTAAGGACAACTACAACAGTCTGAACTGTTTCCTTCTGGTTTCCTGGCTTTGGTGGTCCTGACTGCACTGATCTTTGGGAGATACCTTGGGTGGAACTAACAGCTGATGTGAGCCAGTTAGCAGTAGCTCTGGAGAAGGTCTGTCCTGCATAGATTCAAGACAGTGAAACAATAGATAATCTTTTATTTTCTTTTCCTTAAGTCAGAGTCCTAGAGGCTCATACTCCCAATGTGCTGCATTAAAATCCTGCTATAGGATTTGACTAGATATAGCTCTTGTTGCCTTCACAATGATACAGCTTCCTGAGTGCATTTGTATTGACAAATTGGAGTTGTAACAGATAACTTGGAAACTGGGAAATAATTAAAAAAAAAAAAAAAGGAGCAGGGAGGAAACATACAGGCAGAGGCATGTCTCTTTTATAAGGCATGCAATATTTGGAGTTTTAGCCAAGAGATATAGTTGTCCAGTATCTAAAGATAGTCCAAAAATCTTTTATTTTTTCAAAGGTGAGATATGTAGAACCTATACATCCTAAAGACTAACTCACAGGTAGTTCACGGTTGTTTTGTTGTGTTGGATATGACCATTTGTCATCAATAGCCAAGTTAGTAAAATGCAATGAGGGAGAGAAAAGAAAATTAATTGCTAGAACTTTGACAGTAGCTTGTGCTCTGCTTGCTTCCTGAGATTTTCAGACTCTCAAAGAGCTGGATTAACACCCTGAGGGTTCAGTCTTAATGCAAATGCTTCAGTGACATTTTTTGTTCCCTTTGGAAAATCAGACATCCTTGAGAATACTATCTCTGAAAATATAGAAAGCATTATTTAACTATTAAGTACTTTATGGAGATTAATAATCCAGTTAATACAAGTGCCTGTAGCAATTCCTGTCAGAGAGGACATTGTAATCCTCTCCTTGAAGCCCTTGTATTTAGTTAGTTAGCTGAAGTAGGCATGAATTCAGAAAGAAACATCACTTACAGAATTCAGTATTTTCAGATAGGGTATGCTCTTGTTAAAGTCTATGGGACCTGTGTGTCAGGATTAGTGCCTAAACTGCCATGCTAAGGCAATGCAAAACAAACCTCCAATTATCTTAAGGAAAAATAAAATAGCAGATCTCTGGGGTAGATACATTTGCTTCATACCTAAGAAAGTCACGCTTCAGTTATTAGGGCTTAACAGCTCTTCCCCTGGCTCCAATTTATTGCTGACATTGTAGCCAAAATAGGGCAGAAGATGAGGTGTTGTTCATATAGGAGAAGGAAAAGGAAGCAATGTTATGGAGAGCACAATGTATCACAGATATGGTACAAATATGTACCATATAGCTCACAAATATGCTGAGCTATCAGCTATTGCAACTGAACATTCAAGGATGCTATCTGAGAGATCTCTGAGAAAATATAATAGTATGAGGGGGAGAACAGCTTGCAGGACCTCATGGTTGATTCTGTTGAATCAAGATTGAAAAAGAGGAGGAATTCAGCTCAGAGTAAAGTCCTTTTCTGCTGATGTGCAGGGAACACATCCAACAGTGTCTGAGCACTGCTCCTTATCCCACGGGTGTGCACATGGAGCCTGTCCACTTGTAAGGCAATTTCACACACACAGAGAAACCTGCTGGTAGCAGCACCTTAACACTGCTTCACCCTGGCTGCAAGGGTGACCTTCCACAGGCACCCCAATCACCCAGCAACAGCAGCAAGGGGACAGGGCTATTTTAAAAACACTAAAATTTAACACGGCACAGGGTTTACATTATTTATCAACAAAATTGTTTTCTCTTTTATCTTCTGCTCTTTTTTTACCTTCTTACAGTGAACTGTGTTCTAATTCTAGTTTTCATTCAAATTCCTTTTAGATTCAGCATTTTAACACGTCCTTCTGTGTTCAGCTCTGCCCTCCTGCCTAAGCAGCCATTCCCCACCTGCCATGTGTCTCTAATGTTTAGAGCAAGCAAGAATGTCCTCTCTTAGCCTCTGTTAGGAGACTACACAAGCTAAGCTTATCACAGACTTTGTGCCAGATCAGCTGTCCCTTTCCTGGTGATCTCAGAAACACTGTTCTTCCCCTGTTTCAGTTTAGAGCCACTGTTCTGTAATGTGAGAGGTCAGGAATGTGTGGTGAACATCAGTGTATCTAAAGGGCTTTGAAGACCAGCACTAGAATCACAGAATAACAGATTGGAAGGGACCTCAAGAACATTTGGTCCAATTTTTCTTGGGAAAAGCACTGGAACAAGATGGTCCATCAGCCAGTCAAGATTAATCTTAAGTGTCCAGTGTTGGGGAATCTTCCACTTCCCTGGGGGGATTATTCCAAGGGTTAATTGTTCTCACTGTGAAAAATTTTCCTTATGTGTCCAATAGGAATTTCCCCAGGATTAACTTGTACACCTCATCTTTTCCATGTGACTTCTTGCAAAAAAGATAGTCTTCATCTTCTTTGTAGCCACTTTTAAAATAAAGGATCACGGTGCACAAAAATTATTCCCTATTCTTGGGTGTCGTTCCCCATGTCATTTTCAGAAATGCTTGAAGGTAAACACAGATGTTTGGAGGAATCTGAAAGATACACTGCCTATCTCAGCATACATCAACCTGATGCTAAAGAGCATCTAGAAGAAAGGCTGTGAGACAAAATTGCCTTCAGAAATGCTGACCAAAATCCATGTCTACTGTTCCCTCTCTACACTGCTGCAGATTTATATCAGGTTTTATATTGCCACTGGATTTACAGAGCCAGATGATTGTTGTGGATTCCTTCCAACCCACACCATTCTGTCATTCTATGATACAATATTGGGTGGGGTTTAAATTATAAATACAGATGTAGCACCAAAATTTATGCCAAAGCTCTCTTCCCCACACCTGAAGGGCTTGGATTAACGCTTTCCTTCTACTCCTCCCTGCTCTGCTAGACAGGAATGAGTCTGTGCAGAAAGGTGTAATATTCAGTCCTCATATAATTGACAACAAATAAAACTATCAAAATATGTTTTTAAATTATTTTCTAGGTAGCTTCTGAATTCTCTCCATTGCACAGCACCTACTGAGCTGCAACCAACAGCCATGCTGGAGAAACAATATTTTTAAATTTCTTTTACCAAAGTCAAACAGATTGACTGCAGAGCCTCAGCCCCTATTACCTAGTATCTCTGCAGTGACTTCAGTGATTTGAAAAGCATTAACCTACTGAAAAGCTAATTTGTAACATCATGGCTTAATCTTAAATTAAGTTTTATTTTAATTTTTATGTAAAACTCTCTGTTAAAATTCACATCACACAAGACAAGACAACAAGAACAGAAAAGGAAATGTATAATTTCTTTAGGAAAAAACCAAACTTTTAAAATAAACATTACTGTCAAGAAAGCTGTTGCTCTGTGGCTGTAGGTACTGCTTCTTTCCCTAGAAAGTACTCTGTGTTACGGTTATAGCATTTGCTGTTCCACTTTACTCAGCTGGTCAATATCCAGATCAATAAATATATGCATCTTGCAAAATGGCTGTTTCTATGGAGACCTCAAATATTTAATTGGAGAAAAAATAGCTGAATAAGCTTTCATTTACAGGCCACAAAAAGGTGTTTGGCAGCCTTAAATCAAGGAATGCTTTCTTTTATTTTGCTTCTCTTATACTTCCTATTTTAGTTTTGCTATATATTCACAAAACAAACTTTTCCATTTAATATTCTATCCTGTTTCTCTCTGTATTTGAACAGGGAAGGTTTTTAGGAAATCCAGAATGGGTACTTAACACTTGTGGTGGGAATGGTGGCCATTCCATGCCTCTTGTTACAGTAGTACTAATGTTTGGTTGGGCTCATTTTCTGCTTTAACCAGGATAAAACAGTACCCTGAGCACACATATTATGCAATATTATGACTGCAGAAAAAAGTCAATATTCCTCAGCTGTGAGCAATTATTCTCCCTTGCAAATGCCTTCAATGTCTAGGACCTACCTGATGAGTTTGAGATAAGTGAATATACTGATTTTAAAGATACCCCAACAACTATTGCTCATTTACACATAGATGAGATAAATCAGCTGGGTTGAAGTTAAATGAGGTTCTTTAAAAGTCTCATCTCCAGCCTATTTGTTTTTGTGGAAGAGAAGTCTGTGCACATTTAACTTTTTCAAGAAGTGCAAATCAACCAGAACCATCACCTTTGTTTACAGTTTCAATTTCTTTTTAAATCCAAGTTGATTCAACCCTCTCATTTGCATTTCTTCCTTTTAGAAAAGTTCAAAAATCTTTCCTAAGTAATCTCTAGAAATGAAAACTGTGTTTCTTTCAGAGATTTCAGAAGAAATTCTGTTTCCTGGCAACCTCTACACGATGCTAGGCAGAGTTCTGCTTCTCCCCTAACCAGCAATGCTCCCTCCTAGGACAGCTGAGAGTTCTGGTCTGGATTGCAAACCCCCAACAAAGAGCACAGCGAGTTATTCCAGCCCTGACTTAGGCTCTGGATCGATGGCTATCAGGGTAAAGTCATATGGTGGAGCCTGATGGCCACATCTTCTACCATATGCTTTAATACTGCTCATAAATTTCCTTAGTAAATTAATGAAAAATTAAAGGGATACTTTGCTATGCCTACAGATTTGATCAGTGGGTTGGTTGATTTGCCTTCCTGCTATTTTCAGTTCCTGGCTAATTTTCTTCCAAAGCTACCAGTAAATCTAAAGAATAAAATAGCAGAATTTGTACAACCATATAAATCGGAGATCACTGAATTTCAGTGTACTTACAAATACTGAAATATTCCTAAAAAGGAATATACAGGTGTCAGAAATAGAATATTCACTTGGTGGTCCCTGAATGTCTGAGAGACTTCAAATGTTTGTTCAGTTCTTCTGTGATCTCTCTATTTGATTTTGAACTATCTGTGTAATTGCTTAACATTTAATACAGTAAAAATTCTATGAAATTTTATTAACACTCATGGTAACAAAGGATAGCTCATAGCTTTTAAATAATATTTTGTGTCTTGGAAGCAATCAGCCTTCTAGAGGAAGTCAGTGACAATTCCAGAATTGCTTCCTCAAGGTAGAGGAAGCCACAGCAAGTGTTGAAATTAACAGGCAGCCTTAGAAGAAACTGGAGGATGTAGAAGAGGTATTGAAAGCCTTTCTACTGCTTTACTGATAAATTCTGCAACTTGGTGAATTTGCAGGTTGCTTTGGTGCTGTGTTAATGACAATAAAGTTTTAAATTCCTAGAAAATTAGTATCAATGCATCCTGACAGCTGCCCCCTTAAAGTGAGTCTAATATACTTTTGACTGCTTTAACTTACCCACCAAAATCCAGTCCTTACTTGAGAAAATTTGTTTGGGAAAGGACAGGAACTTGACCAAGAAAACCAGGCTGGACAGACTTACCACACACTGAGACTCCCCAGTCACAAAAAACTATTCCTGCAGAGTGGAACTGTGCTTCTCTTTCCAGAGATTCTGAGAGCTGCATACACTCACTGTGCATGCACGCTGCTGTGTTGAATATTCCATTAGATTCTGCTGTATTCCCTCATGATGTGCTGAAGAAATAGCTCATTTTCATTGTCCTGTATTTGTGGTTTTTTGAAAAGAAACCCACAACTCAAACAAATGGGAATTATGCCTCCCTCTGCACCATCATGGGAACTGTTGATGCACATAGACAAGCATTGTGATAAAGGATAATAAATGCAGATAAACTATGAATTGCATAAGAAGCACACATCAGGAATTCTGTGTGAGTCTTATGAGGAACTTTATTTGTCTTTCATGGAGGGCCTCTGGTGTCCAAGTGGGTTCATCCACGTCCCCAGGAGCTTGAAATGCATTGTGCACACACTGGAGGTTCATGCCTCTCCTCCTTGTTCTCCTCTGATTCTCCAGAGCAGTCACACTCCAAGCCAGGCTGTGAAAAAAAAGAAGCTTAAAAGTAAGTCTGACTTCTAGTAGTGTTTCAGGTAGACTTATGGGGTGGGGAAAAAGTTGTTTGTATGGATTCTTTAAAAATTTTTATTAGAATAAAAGCAAGAAATTAAATGTTCTAAATCTATTATTATGGCATCTCTTTTTACAAAAATATAATTTTTTTTAGCAAGAGTGATCCTTTTTGTTTGATAACTTGTTAATTCTAGGGAATCTGAGGAAAAACAATGAATAATATTTGGATAATTTACACCCAAATGTAATCTTCAATTTTGTAGAAAAAGGGAATAAATAGAGGCTCTACATTTTGCTACTCAAATTCTTCTCCATGGTTTTCACTTTGCCCTTACCCTGGGCTCTGGGCACTTGGCACAGTGAGACAGATGCTAAGCTGGCATTTCCTCCACCTAAAACTTGATTTTGATTTGCTTTTGAAAATATGCATATCAAAAAGTGTACAAAATGCAAATAAGAAAAAATAAAAGGCAAATTCTCAGCTTCAAATAACATGCTAATTCCTAATTAAGACAAATATTGATGATTTAGCAGACAGTTTTAGAGAACTGCAGTTACAAATCTATTTCTGGATTCCTAATTTATTCTCAATGCCAGATATTAAGTACTTTGCTTTGTTTTCTCAATTTAGATAGTCTTGCTGGCTTCAAATGAGCCTACTCCTGTGTTTAAATCCCTGGATGAATCAGCCTCTTAATCTGTCCATATTAAAAAAATTGCATTATTTGTAAGGAAGCTCTCAGGATTTGTACTATTATCTCCTGTGGAAATATTTGAGTTAACTTAATGCTGGTGAGAACCACACCTTAAAACTTGTGAAAGACTCAGAGCTTCACAGAGCAACAGAAGTTAATTTGAACAGCAAATATGATAATAACCTGTAATAAGAGTTCTAGAAGATTATTTATCAATATAAATCTTTGGCATCTTTGATTTTCGTGTAAAATTGAAACTGATACCTGCATAATAGTTTTGCAGTACGTCACCAGACAAAATCAGTTTTAATGAACTGACACTGTTTTCAAAAGGCCTTTGGCAGTGTGCAAGCAGACATTGTGCAGCCTTTTTGCATTTTTTAAGATTTATATTTTTTAGATATCATGAGTTGTCTGCAGCCTTCCATGAATCGTAGGGTTTGTCTACAGTGTTGATCTGGAAGCTACACATTTCATCTGTCTGTGGTAGGGGGCAAAATGTTATTCATGGAAATCCTGGAATAATTTTTATCTGATCTCAGTGAGGACAGCTTAGTTTTAGAAAAATTGTTCTATTTAAAAAGAGCCCTGGCTCAAGAAAGCATGAGAGCATAAACCATGTTTTTATTGAGCTTTGCATAGTCCCACTTATTTCAGTCAATTGATGAGAAACTGTGACAATTATTTCATATGCTATACTTGAAGAAACTCAATTTCCTTTACTCCTTAGAAGCTGAAAAAAAGCTATTCTAAATCAAAGGAATTTACACTTGGACTTGTCAAAACTCTATGAACAATGCAAGTTTACTGAAGTCCTGATTGGAAATGTCACAGTCTTCTTATCATTGCTGAGTTTTGGAAGCTAGAATAATTTATTATTTTGTTATATTTTTTTCTTTCTTAGCAGAGAAAAGGGCAAGGAAACGGTGTTTCAATCTGATTAGGTTTTCTTTGCACTTGGTATCCTGTCCTTATCACAATGTCTAGATGCTCAGTGGATGATATATTTACCCTGTGTGCAGAAGGGCTCAAATGTATTGCCCCAATGCAGGCTCTGTGTTTGGATAAAGGCAGAACTCCCAGGTGCCATTTCTATCAATCTCTGCAGTGAAACTCTTCACCCCAAATTAACCTGACTTTGCTGGGGAAGTGACTTGGAAAATAAGGCTCAGGAGCAGACACAGAGAACACAGCACCAACCTTGGACTATTTGCTGCTGCAGGAATTAAAATGAGGTGAGTTCAGCATGATGCTTCACAAAGACCCAGATTTACCCCACTCTCTCCAGTGCAGAGGTCTAACAGTATTACCTGCCAAAAAACCACCCCAAACCAACAAACCAATAGCAGCAATGATACTTCATTCAAATAAAATAGATCCTGCTGGAAATTCCTCCTCCTCATTTGATTTTCATTGAATTGTTTTTGAATATAACATCTGGATAATAGAGAGACATATACACCTCTTCAAAAGAAATTATTTATAGTGAATTCCTGAAGATTACACCAGCATTATATATTTCCTCTGTGTGTAGCTCCATGTGCTTCTTGCTCTATATTTTCCTAGTGCTACTTTTCAGTAGAGAATGTGTTAAATATACAGGCAAGGATTCAGAAATCCTTATTAAGAAAGCTATAGAAAAACCCTTCATATTTTCTTGAAGCTGTATGGCTGAATAGTATCTCTGCAGGTGAAATATTAATGTTTTTGAGTGAATTAAGTCAGAAAAAGACCAGTGACTTAAAAAAAAATCATAAAGACTTGCATCATCAAACTATGGTTTTCCATATTAATATTCTACTGAGGAATGATAGCTAGAATCCATGAGGGATGACTGCTGGAAATGTGCTTCTTGGCTTTAATATGTCCTGTGGTTGTGTTTTATGCTCATTTCCATTTGACTCATTTTAAGAGAGCCAGAATAGTAGGAAAACAAATGAATAGTTTAAACTGTAGCATTTAAAAATGGCTATGAAATAAAATCCCCATATTAGGACCAAAATGGAAAAACCTCATTATTTTTGGTATGCTGTCTTCTACTGGATTTCATTTTCTCAAAAGAAGAAAACTCATTAAAAAATGAACAACAGAACTATATTCAGGCCTGAAAACTATAACAGATCTTTGAGCTGCATAGAAATATATATCTGGCATAGAGTGGAATAGAGCATCAAGGATGTAGTTACAACTATTGAATATTATCAGCACCTTTTGACTGAATTTAAGGGAAAGACATCTATTAAAATAAGGTGTTGTATCAGCAAAGGTCTAATTTAATCCGCTTTTCCTTGTTTATAAGCTTTGCCATTACCCATTTTTTTAAACACCATTTTCTAAGGCTGAATATCTGTTTAAGGTCGAGGATACCACTTCAGCTAACTGAACATTTCAAAATAATTAACAAGTAGATTTTCTTGCAATGTCTGGCCTTGGAATGGGACAATTTATTTATTTATTAGCCCTTCTTTTCACTAGACAATTGACTGAAGCCAGGTACTCGAGTTATATCTCTTCAGTAAGGTTAACTTCAGTAAAAGGCCATACAGTGAAGTAACATAAAGGTCAATGGTCTTATGGCAATTATTTACACCTCTTGTGACAATTCAAGTGCTACACTCCTCTTTACACCCTAGTGAAATTGCAATTATTATTGGCAATTGAGAGAGAGACAGGGGGTACTGTTGGGGATCAGGATCCAATTTTACTGTGAGCTACACGTGCTTCTATACCCTTCTAGGAAGGCTATGTTTTACTACACTGATTGGGTTAGCACACAAACAAACATACATTTTGCAAGATTTCTATATGATTTAATCTTCTTTCCCTGCTGCCAGTCTTGATTCAATCTTGCAATCTTCAAAGCTCTGTTTGCTCTAGTCAAGGCATCTTGGTTATCAGACTGCTTATGCTAATTAAATTCACAGTACTCTCTGTCTTACCTCCTATAATTATATACCCTTTAATTGTTAGAAGAATGGCCAGTGCTTTATGGAAATGAAGAGGAGCTGTAAGAGATGGAAGAGTTAAAGTCCTTCCATCAGCCTGTCTTTGGCTGGTCATGGGAACAGCTGATGGTGCTGATTCAGGATCCAGCCTTCCCCACAGCAGCCAATTCACATGGAAAATATCACTGTAGCACTTACATTAATTGCTTTTGAGCACAAAAATACACTTAGGAGGCACTGAAACATCACTCAAGGTAACCTGATGGTAAAGAGAAATTCATGCTACCAAACAAAACTAAACAAAATTTTATATTTCAAAAAGTATCTCCAATACTCTCAGTATTCTATTATTTTGGTTTTGTTATTGGTGCATCTGCTGCACGGTTTTCATCGATTTCACATGAAAATGTTCCATTTGAGGCAGTTGTATTTTATCATGACTCAGGAACAATGGACCTACCAAAGCACAATGAATCTTGATCTCTTCAAAATAGTGGAAAAGAACAAACTAACAAAAACAAGCTCCATCCATCTCTATTCCCTGCAATTAGGTAAACCACCAAACCTAAGCAGTTGTTGACTTTTGCTGACATCAGTGTGGAATCTTAATGAGTAAAATCTAAGTGAGGTAAAATGCAGTTAAATATTTACCATTGGGGCAATAATTTCCTGTAGCAGTTGGCAGCCATGTGTGTAATGTGTTCTTTTGCAGTAAAAAAAGGACTGCAATCCTTTCTTTAGCTGCAGTAAGATTTGACTGGAACTGTAACAGCTTCAGGAGGAGAATCTCTAAGTTCGAAGAGTAGAGAAGCTTGTAAAAATATACTGCTAATCCAAGGTGGTTTTGAGCCAGTCAGCCCTCTGTGAGGCTTTTATAGGATAGTGCCAAGACAATATATATTAAAGAGAAATCTGATGGTTCCAATGAGTCTTTTTCCCCTTCACTGCTCTCCTATTCCAGTTAAAATACATGGCAACATGGTACTCAATCTTGATCTGAGCTCTGCACAGCTGAGATTTATTAGGACAAAAATCAACACAGCCTCTGACTGCGAGTTCAATAACAATGACACTATTTGAAAAGTTGTTTATACTCCTCAAGTTTGTATATAAAACACAGGCAGTTTTCAAGGTGCCCCTGTGCCCCTCAGTACTCAAGCCTCTTGACTAGTCAAGTGAAATGGCTGTCATGGAAAGAAATCCTTCAGCATTGGAAACATGAAATATGTGCTTCCAGGATGTGAAGGAATAAGCCTCAACCCTCTACTCACTCCTGCATTTCAAGGTTGCTTTGCATACTTCACAGCAGCTTTCTCTGCTCAGGTCTGCCTCTTACTTCAGAGAGGCCAGTCAAATAGCTTGGCACTGACCTGTGTTGAAAACTTGATCCTTTTTTCTCTTTACAAATTGCCTAAAAGTCTCCATAAATACAGTTGTTCACAATTGCCCCAGACAAACCTTTTAAGGAGTTTTCAGTTTCCTGAGTGTTTGTCCAGCCACTCTTCAGAGAGCTGGCTCGTTGGCCTGTTATTTTATGGGCTTAGGTGGATGTACAGCTATTTTTGCCCAAGTGGACAGCTTATGTGTTTAAAGCAGACTGTGAACTACATTTCTATCCCTAGGTTTCCTGAGGCTAAGGACATAGGTTAATAGGATACAAATACTCATTGGGCATGGGATAAGGGCTATTTTTACTCGCAGCCTGCCATATTATTAGCACATTTTAAACACAGAAACACTGATCCACTTTTGATTTGACACACAAGATGGCTTGGAAATTATTTCAAATTGTCACTGTGTCTTTTTTCTTTTTTTCAGCTGTATTTTGTTTTAGTAGAAGTGGCAGTTCTGCTCAAGCTGAGAGGCTCAGTATGCATTCCTTAAAACTGTCAGAAAAACCATTTTGTGTGTCCTATCTATAGTGCAAAATCAGAGTTTAAAAACGAAAGCAGCATAATATAACCAGAAGCTGATTAGTCAATTTTTAATTTGCTAAAATAAAACAAATTTCTACATTTTTCTTTATAACACAAAAGGTTCTGAATGTTCTCGTGTGGTGTTATTTCTTGCAAAACATTACAATTTTACAGTTTATTATAAACTTGGTTGATTTGGTTTTTTTGGGTCTTTGTTTGGGTTTTTTTCCCCAGAAATGCAGACATTGCACATTAAAAGATAAAACTTTTAATATAATAAGGTTTATTCAGCACACATCTTTTTTTCCTGCTGTCAGCTGGAACTGACTGTCACAGGAAAGCATTGAGAAGAGAATGTGCTCTATACAGACTTCTAAATTTGGAAAATCTGCATCCTTCCTTCAGCAGAGGGCTGAGTCTCACTAATTCAGACAGGAAGGTATCATGACAACTCTGCATGCTCTCCTGAAACAGCCTGTTCTCTCATCCTCTTCACACACACAGGGGACATTCTAATCTCCCACTTACCTGAGACACCCTCGTGTTTATCTCTCATCCCATCTCCTCTGGACTCTCAAGAGCCTATTACGAATTTAATAGACAGGGATGAGTGGGCTTTGTATGAAGTCACAGCAACAGTGGATTAGTAAAAATATTCATTCTTTGGGTGTAATCAACAGTGTGATGTCCTTCACTACTAAATGCTGGGCATGGTCAAGGGCAACGTCCATTTCTGTACATCTGCTGCAAGACACAGGGGCCTTCAGTCATCTTCATTCCCATGCCTTCCCCTTCTGCTGTGCAGAAGAGTGATTATCTAGCAAAATCAAAAACATGGAGATGAAATAGCTCAGAAATACTGCACTGAGTGGTGGTTAGTACTGCAGCAGCCTCTGCCCAAGGCATTGCCACCATCAGCATGTGCTAGTTCTCTTGTTCTGAGGCACTGCAGTGATACCCCAGCTGTGCAGAAAAAGCCTTGACACTGTGCTAGCCCTGTTCTACACAAAATACCAGGCTTTTATCACCACTTCTAATGACAAATCCAGAACCATCACAGGCCGTGATGGAAAAAGTTTTCTTGATCCCAGCCACTCCCAGTACACTCAAGCTGTGTGGCTTTTATAATGGTTGCTCAGATAGTTTAGAGGGAGGCCAAAATCACTTCTGCTATAGCTATATATATATATATTTAGAACCTTTCCAATAAATCCAAACCACTGCTATGGCTCAATTTCATAGCTGAAGAGTAAGTGGAGTTAATTTTCTCTAGGGACAAAGAAATACGAATAGGTCATAAGTAAAGGCTTCCACAGAACATGTTCCAAAGCAGGAATGTGAAGGATAAAGTGAGCAATAGTTGCAGTTGAATGAATTAATGTAGATTGGTTTCCTGCAGTTTTCTGAAAAAAAAATGCATTAAGAAGACAAGTTGCCATCCCACACCAGGACACTTCCAGGGGGAAATTTTTGCACAAAGAGATTTGTGCAATTACAGGAACCTCCATCTGTTTTTGTCCTTCTACCCCTTCAGTCTCTACTGACATCCTCCAGGCCCCTTGGATCACTGTTTTATTTCCAGCATCCTGACCTTTTGAGGCCACTTTCAGCCTCTACTTTTTTCCTATCTCTGGTCCAATATTGTCCCCCATCTCTGTTCAGCCTCAATTTTATTCTGATGACCTTTGGGTCTACCAAACTCTTTCATCTCTACATTTTTTAGCCTCACACAAATTTTCAGCTTACCATCCCTTTCAACTGCTACATATTTTCTGGTCTTGTCTCTTCCTCCAATCCCCTGCTTTATTTTGGGTCTCCTTTCAGATCTTTTTTCTTTGCCAGTACAAGATGTCAATAATGTGAAAGTGGGACACAAAAATGGTCTTTTTTCCATTTTTGAGCACTATTTAGCCAAGGGCAATTACAGTCCACTTTAAAAAATGGTTTGTGCTCCCAGGATTGGTGAAAAAGGCAGATAGCAGATATAAACTGTTTCTCATTTCACTGCTCTCTCAGATGAATCAGAAAACAGTTTTTCTCACTAGGCCAAATTCTACTGTTTTGAATTAAGAATATGTGTTTATCTCTATAAGAAGGCTATGTGCTAAAGACTCTAATATTTAGCTTTATTTTTTATCTACTTTTCTCTCTTCCCCAGTGCTGTGAAATTTTTGTTGGCATCATTTTGTCAAGGAATCACTGAAGCAATTAGTAATATATAAATCTGGAAAGTTCTGATTAGGAAATTTTAGAGACTAATTTTACACCACTGGAGCCAAAGGAATTTTTTTTGTTAATAACAACCAGTGCAAAAGCAAGGCAAAAGTTGTCTCTGATACATGCAGGCCTTTGAGGAATACTTCAGATAAGAGACCAGAGACATGCTTTCTCCCTTAAAGAATGAACACTTTGAATGGGTAGCTCTTACTAGAAATGTTTCACTGGGCTGGAAGTATTTGATCATTGCCCCAGCTTTTATTGAAATTTATTGCTTGAGAGAAAGAACTTTTCTTCTAATTTACTTTTCCCGTTGACAAGCAGGAGAACTTAGTAGACTGATGTTTCCAACAGCCCTGCAGAATTTGCTGTGTGCAATGTCTCAACACCTTTTTATATGCTCTCTATAAAAGAAGCTTGAGCATAAAAGACAGGAGCTATCAAGGAGTGTAACAGGGACCTTTCCCCCCCTTGCTTCATCCACTTCCCCACAGCAGGGACCCTCACATGACACTTGCTGCTACTTCTCTTCAAATATATTCTTTAAAGATTTGGAGCCATTTCTCTCTGCTCCATAGACAGAAACCATCAACCAGAGAGTTCTAAGTGCTTAAGAGACTCATCACAGCCCCCTCAGACCTTGCTGACACCACTGAAAGCTCCCCCAGACTCCACCTTGCATGCTATAAATTGTAATGCCCATGAGGGAGGAGCACACTGAAAATCCCCAGCCCCTTTTGAAAGCAGCTAGGTTACTCCTCACTCATTTGTTTAGCATTTTGAAGGAATTAGCTGGTCTCTCAGCACTGTAATTAGCTCATCAGGTATTTCAGGGCATGGTGGCTGCTTTTCCTCAAAATCTACAAGGTGCTTATCACAACAGGAGCCTGACACACGGGTAGGGAACACTGTTGAGAAGGGGCACCAGACCCCTGAGGAAAGGTGTTGCCTTTACAAACAAACCAATTCTAGTTGGAATATCAGTCTGTCATTTTTACCCTGCTGAATTCAGAGTGAAAGGAGGAATGTATCCTCAATTTAGACTTGATATTAAAGGTAAACACTTATGTCTGTTGATGAAGGCACAGATTTAATATCTTTGAAAATGTGTCATAGGAGGCAATGGTTGGAAATGAAGATGGCATGGGTGCAGTAAAGAGACACCAAGCAACTCAGCTACACAAACAGTAGCATTTGGAAATGACAAAGCATGCTGTAAATGTCTTAATATGAAGAAATGTAGGATCTCTACTTTTATCCTTTTTAATGGAAAAACAGAATGTAATACTCTACTGGTATATTGTGTTGGTGTTGATGTAAGTAATTTTTTATTTATCTAAACATCCATTATTATCAGAATTCATCATGTACTTTTTTCTTATTTACCATAGTAAATTAAACAGGATCAATATGTAGAAATAAATACAAGTCTCATTTTCTGCAGAGTGCAGTTGTGTTGTAAGGAAAGACTGGTTATAACAAATAATAATCTTGATGTAGAAAGGCAAAGTAATTTAAATTCTTTTAGCTTACCTTTTTCCTAGCCTGATGTATATATGTAGCAGTATCATTCTTCTGTTGCCTTTAGATTTCTGCTTTCAGTGTAAGATATTTTTCCATGCTGTGCCTTTCTTGCCTCTCAGTCTGGATGTCATAGAAAAAAATATAATTAATTATAGCAACTTTGATAGGGATATTGAATTCTATTCCTCACCCATAAGCCAATGTCTAATGATTACAGACAAATGACCTAATGATAGAAAATGAAATCTTTTATCTGCAGAAAAAAAATTATTCTCTGAGAGTCACTATGAATTACTTTTTCCTGAGAAGGACCAAGTATGACTAAAGCCTCCCAGCAAGAGAGCAAGGGGCAAGGGACACGAAGCACAGAAAGTTCCCTGTGAATATGAGGGAAAACCTCTTCACTTAGAGGGTGACAGAGCAGTGGAACAGACTGCCCAGAGGGACTGCAGAGTCTCCTTCTCTGGAGATACTCAAAACCTGCCTAGATGTGATTCTGTGTAAACTGCTCTAGCTGAACCTGATTGAGCAGGGGGCTGGACTAGAGGAGCTCCAGAGGTCCCTCTGGAGCCAGTCTGTGCCTTTGTGACTCTGGGATCTCTCCTTTTATCAACCAGAGCCATGTGCTCATATCATAGTCCTTGGGCTAGCCAATGGCACAAATTTATGAGAGACAAAGACATAACAGAACAACAGAAAAGCGAGAAAGAAAGACCAATAAAAAGATTCTGCCAATTTCATAAGTTAAAAAAAACTTTCGTAGGAAGCTTCACTTTACAGACAGGGAAAAGGAAGTAGAGCATTCAGTTAGGTGTAAATATTACCTTCTACCCAGTAATTGCTGGTAAGACCTCCAATGCTCTGCAACCACTCACAGCCTCAGCATTAGAGTGACTCACCTGTAAACTGCAGTAGTTTGCACTGGCATTAACAATGTCAGGTTTTATGTGAGCCAAATGCAGGCCTCTAAACCTTTTCTGCTACTTGGCTTCCACCAAATCCAGTTTTTCCAACTCAATGTAAAGAAAAAAAAAAGAAAACAACAAAAACCAAACCCTATCCTTAGTTTTAAAGTATTAGTATAACTTTTGGGATATAAAAATGGTTGGCTCATGTTTTGGATCAGGTCAGAAATATTTTTCACAGAATTGTCTGTCTTCCACTGTTCCATTCTGCAAGAGAGCTGAGTGTTGCCAGAGAAGAAGCATTAGAAATCAATTTACAGAGAATGACTAGGAGTGCACATTCAGTGAGCTTTCTGCCCAGCTTTTACTCATCTAATAGCCAGTGTCTGTCTGATCCCACTAAAATCCACTGGGATTACCATTGGGGTTAATTAAGTCTATTACAAATTGAATACTCCTTTTTTGTTTGTTTATAGCACAGCTATTACATGTTTTGCCCGAAGCATCAATAATGCAGATAGTATTTCAATAACTAAAAATGAATTCCAATCTTAAAAAGTAAAAATGCTGGTTTGCTAAATTTTGTATATTATCCTTTTTTTCCCTGTGATAATATAACGAGAAAAGGTTTATTGAAGTGAAATGAGAGCCTTGGAAGATTTAAAGATTCTTAGTAGGCAAGTAAAATTGCACAGAATGATCACACCATAGTGTAATTATTCCAAAAATACAATTAAAAGACAGCATTGAGCACTTTCACAGTGCCCAAGGAGACTCGAATATGTGCTTTCAGAACTGCTGGGTCAAAAGAGTATTGTTATCCTCAGCAGTTACTGGAGGCAATAATTTAATCTCCTTAATAAACTTCTTAACAGCCCAAAACACTCTATCAATGGAGTTTTTGGTGTGTCCAAGTGATAAAAGTCAAACTTTCCATTGTCTTTTAGCACTGTAAACTAGAAGTTAAGGATATGGAAAAATAACCTCATTTAAGAAGCTAATTTCAAGGTAATTAAAGAATTAGCCAAATTTATTAGGCATATTATGTTATAAAACAAGCCTGGAAACTCAGAAAAATTTTATATTCAAATCCCTACTTCAATTACAAAGGCATGTAGCACTTTGCTAATAATGAATTTAAATGCTTTGGATATTATTATGCATTCTTGAAATTTTTAGACTTTCACTTTAAGCCCTCAGAAGAAGATCTTATCTTTAATTTTCATAGGAAAGAAGAATTGAAGGTCCATGCTTGTCAAATAAACTGGAAGACTGAAATTAAATAATCACTCCCTGTAACTGCTCATTCTTTCTTCTTTAGATTCTTAAATATGGTTCTTGTTCATTTTACACTCTCAAATAAAGTGTTAGTGATTTTGACCCTTCTTGGAAATGAATAACAAACTCATAAATAATCACCAAGCTATTTATTTGAACAAGTCTCAGGCATGAGCCTATAGGGAACCATTCCCTTCCTTGACTTGCTACTCAGTTTACCTGAACAGATCAAATTTTTGATGACTAAAACTCTAATAAAAAATTAAATCATAACATACACCTCCAGGTCCAGTTATAAAACTATAGATTAAACAGTTAGTGGGATTCAGCAAATACTGCACCACTGACTATTAGACATTAAAACTTCTACAGAGACTGATGGATAAAATTCAGCCATTTATTCAGTTTCTCATCCAGAAGCTCTGTATCAAAACCCCTTTGGGGAGAAAACTATCTAGGACATCTCAATTAAACAATCTGTCTTACTGCTATCATACAGAAACTTGGAGAAATGTTAGAAATTTCTTTTCTTTTTTTCTCTTTTTTTTTTTAAGTAGACCTTTTTTTTTAGTACAACCCTTCTGACAGGGTCTCAGCACCCTTGGTCTGACCTGCTGCTTAGGAGGGTGGCATGAGAGGCCAAACTTGGGGCTAAACTGCAGTAGGAATAAGAAACAAAATATTTTCTGAAATCATGGAGAAAAAAAATTAAAATCCTTATCCTCTAGCTTTTCTGTCTTTTAGTTGTGTCAGAGTTGCCACACAATCAGCTTTTATGTAACAATTCACAATTTTCACTTCATCTCCATCCTTAGCATTACCATGGCAAACATATATCAAACCAGAACCAAAAATGGACCCTCCAACAGAGAGATTTTAAAACAGTATCAGCTAAATCTCTCTTGCTATTGAAGAACTACATGTACACCAGTTCTCTTCCACAAACAGCATCCCCACTGGGACCTGTTGCTATATCCTGAGTGGGTCTTACAGAAACCCTTCACGAGTTCTGCTTCAAACACGCATCCCTCCCACTTAAAACCACCCAGTGAGCTCTTCATTCTGTTTTTTATTTTTTGTTAATGCAACTCTTTTTATAGAGGAAAAATCTGTATCATGAGAAAATTGAGTGAGACAGTGCTGCATTGTAAATCTTCAGAGAACACTGATTATATTCTAGACATCTCCTACACTCAATCAGCTGCCACTATAAAGAAAAACGTTCTCTACTCACTGAAAGTAAGAGTGGAACTATGTTGTGCTCCAACCTTTTCAGAATTTATCTACAATTTACAGATATGAGATGAGTAGACAGATAGATTCAGAAATAATAAAAATGTTTAAAACTGTAATTTAATTGTAAGAAAAGTCCTTATATGAAAAGCAGCACTGAAACAAGCTTTGAAGACTTTTTTCCTTATTACTGGATTTTACATATCTTTTAACTTTACCATTTTACCTTCAGAAAAAGCTGACATAAAATCTTAGAATATGGACTATGATAGTTCAATACATTTGTCCAGTCACCAATGCTAATTTGCATTTTTTTATTTCCCACTTTTTATAATCTTCTTTTACTGTCATTATAAATAGTGGCCACCATAACAGAACAAATTCTTAGACTTTTCATCCCCAGATGAAATGGGAAGGAAAACAAACTAACAGAAATTGTAACTAAATGTAAACCATGCAAAACTAAGACAATGAGGGTGGCCAGCTTCTGAAACTTTTTAAGTGTTATTGCTGATTCTTTTTATTGAAGCTTTCCTTCAATAGCTATATGTAAAAAAGAAATAAAAATAAACTGCTCTGATATTTAAACACAAGAAAAAATTCAGTGTTCTGAATTTTCTGAAGTTCCATTGCCTCAGTAAGCAATATTAGACTAAGATCATTAACAGTGCAATTTGACACAACTACAGTGAAAGAATGACAGTATTTTGAAATTAACATTCTCAAATTTGCAGCCTTGCTTCTCAGTAGGTAAGAATGTAATTCTTACTTCTCCCTTTTACACACCTATTTCTGTTCACCTAATGTTAGGAAAAAAACCAAAACCCCCAAAAAATCCAAAACAGAGGCAAAAATCCTAATGGCTAAATATTCTCTTGCCATTTTACTGTAAAATGTCAATGTGAGCCATTAAAAATTTTACAGATCAAAAGGCATTTTAGTAACCTTCTTCATGGCATAAAAATTAAAGTAGGTAGGAAAGACTGTTATTTCCTACGGAAACAGAAAATGTTTCAAACCATTTAGAACAGACAACACTCAAAGCAGAGGTTTAATATCAGGAGTTCACATAATTGGGGTAAAAATAAACAATGCTCTGTAAAAAGTATTTTGTAAGAACATTCTTCCTTTAAATACCACCAAAATAAACTGTATTTTTTTTCCTTCATGTTATCTGTCTTTTCAAAGTAAAGTATCACCAAACTTTTCCTATGAGGACATGAGGTTCAGCAGGTACCTTTTGTTAAGTCTCTTGAAACCAACACTGTGACAAAAGCCATACACTGCTGCACATGTTTGTAGAGATTTCATTCCCAGAAGTGTTGTCATGAGCTACATTGGGATAATTGGAGCCATTTATCAGCGTATCCTAAATAAACAGGTTTGTTATATTTTAAAGAGTCTAATATCATACAGTCATGCCTAAGGAAATAAATCAGAAGATAATGCTAAAGGTACTAACATTATTGGAAAATCTAGGCTTCCAGCAGAGTTAGAGAAGTGCCTATATGAGAGATTCCTATAACCCAGGACTCAGCTTCTGCTGGGAGCTGTTCCAGGGCTGCCCTGGGCTCAGGGCTGCTCCCAGCTCCTCAGGCAGCAGACCCAGGGCAGCCCTGGTGCCAGGCTGTGCAGCTGCAGGGCTGTCAGGGTCGGAGCTCATGGCCTATTGCCACTAATGTCCCTGATGTCCCCACTTACCCACCTCCTCAGTTCCAGAGCTAGGTTGTAGAGGAACAACCTAGCTAAGGGTGTGATTTAAAACATAGCCAGCAGTGAAATAGTAACTACACAACACTAAAGGTCACTGGGATCCAAAGCAGTTGAAATAAATGATAGACCCTGCAGACATGTAGTGACATGGTGAGCAGCTGACTGGTTGGCTGGGTTGAGTAGGAAAGCCTTCTGTTCCAGAGCTACAAGGGACTGCTGCCCATCCTGCTCCAGCAGTTTAAAATCCAGTAGGAACTGTTCAACAAGATACACTAAAGACTTAAAAAAAAAAAATCTTAGAAAAATGACGGTGTTTTATTTCAAAAGAAGAGGAGCAGACAAGTTTTAACAGTGGGTTGCCATCACTTATCTGTGTGGGAGCTCCCTGACTAGAAAAAGTTCAAATCCTCTGGACAAAACCTATTAGTTGTGTTTCATTCTTCTTAGTGACCATCAGACACATGGGAACCCCCAAATCCAGAAAAGGAAATAAGTTAAGGAGAGAGGCAAGCTCACACCAAATGGCTCAGCTGTTATTCAGATAAGCTGTGTTTATTTTCTCTCTGTATTTTACAGTTCAGATATAAACCAGAGCTGCTGCTGAGCAGGGCTCTTGTCACAGCATCCTCCCTAGCTCTGATCCATTTTCTGTATCTATTTCCAGCATGCATTAAAATAACTCAAGTTCATTTGCAGCATCAGCCCTGATCTCTAACTACTGTTATTTTCATATCTAAAAATAATTCAAGTTTATTTATGGCATTGTTTTGACTACCCAACTGCTGATGTCAACCAACATCATAGAAAGACAATCAATGACCAGGCTTAGATTATTTTCAACCACAGACAAGAAAATTTGAAAAGACTGATGATAAATCAAGATGCTTCTGCAAGAAAGCCTCTGGAATGTACTGGCATTTCAATTTTATTAAAAAATAATAAACAGCCTCCAGCAGTAATATGTTTCCACAAGACAGTTGTGCTGTAGCAAGTATGTGTGAGCCAATGATAAGAGTTATTTCAACAGTTTTCTTTGGATTTGAAGCATTCAGGCCTTGTACTTGCATAGCTGAAATGGGACAGACAGAAAGTGGTGCTGCCATGCCAGCATCCCAGACTACACAATGAATAGGTTTGTCCTATGTTTTCAGTTTTTCTGTAGTCATCAGAAATTATTAATTTAAACCTTTTTTTTGGGTACAAAATTGACTCAAGAATTCAGTTGCTGCATTTGGAAACTGATTCCGGAAATAAATTCTAGTATAATTTTCTATGGGAAGTACTTTTCATTCTGCTTTTTAAATCCTTATTATTTTCACTTTTAATAGCTCAGTTTTAAGTGGAACTTTTGTCTTTCTGGGTCATAGCTGGAACAGCAGATCTTTCTTACAATTACATGAGTGAATTGTGGCTGACTCATCCCTGACTCATTTTGCTAAAGTTCTTAAATATATCCATTTTCTGGTCTCACTTCAAGTAATTTATTTTAGGTTTGGTTGGTCTTTTTTGGTTTTTTTCCCCACATAGATAGAAATCCCTTTTCTAATGGCATTGCACAATTCAGGCTGAAAATAAAATACAATCAAATTTAACTGCTCAGTTCATTTTGAAAGTCTGAGTAAAGCCAAACGTGGGACTTACCTACGTGTGTAAGAACAAAGTCAAGATGTTTGTCCTGTAAGCCCCAGAAAATGGTTTCCATTTGTGCAGTGCCCTCATGGTCCACTATCCTCTCCTGAAACTTTTCAGTTGTTTTCACTGTGAAAGGTCAGAGAGTCTCAGCATTGACATTTGAAACAGATTTTTTTTGAAAGAGTTAAATTTTGAGCTAGGTTTAAAATACTGCTGTTTTCATTATTTAAAATGAGAAAAACCGAAGGCATGACCTGAATCGGAGTCACAATAGTTCCAGTAAAGAAAGCAAACTGGATCCTCCATTGTATGAATACATTAAAAATAAATGTTTAGTTCTTCTGTATCATCATCTTGAAACAGTCTGATTGGTAAAGCAAAGAAGCTCTTTCATAGCTGATTCTATATTGCTATTTTATATTGAAGATAATATGATAATGCCATAAAAAACTTATACAAAAGTTTGTATTCATTCTGCAAAACAGGGTCTGTCTCTAGTATCAGATTTTTAAATATTAATGGAAAACTTTTCTGCCGAAGGAACCCCAAATATCTCTGAGAAAAAAAAATTCTAATATGAGATGTTTGCCAAGGATGATGTTTGTACAAGAACCCACGAAAGGATATTGAATGCAATTGAATTATGGGATTTTTTTTTCTTGCTATAAAGAATTCCTCATTTATTGACATCTACACATCAATAAATGATCTTTTGCTACTAAAATAATCTTGACATGGATATGAGCGAGCTAAAGAAGTGAAAATGCATATCAAAGGTAACATAACAGTTCACCAACTTAACATACAAAAAATGATCATATCAGTGAGAAATGCTTCAATAATACTGCACAAGCTTAATCATTAAGGAGGAATGAAAGGGTATAGCAAGGCTTATCTCCCATTTGAAATGGATTTTCTAACTTCAACTCGATGCTCTCAAACAGTGTAGAGTAACAGAAAGGGGACCCACAGATTTGTTATTCATCAAGCCTTTTTGCAAACCTGAATTTTTTATGACTAAAAATCTGCTATTAACTCATTTTTCAATTGACTAATTCTGAAGGAGCAGAGCAATTTACATGAAAATACTCATTTTAAACATGCTTTTTAGGAAATGCTTATTAAGGTCAAGCACTATAATTTGAAGAGTAAAATATGTTATTTCACTGTAATACATTACATTTTATGCAGCTCAGAATCATTATTTTAAAAATTCTCCCACGAGTGTGCACTGGTTGCACTGAATTTCAGACACATTTTCTTTTTCCTTGTGAAGACATAAACAACCTCTGCCTGCTTCTATCCAGCACAGATGAGATTGCTGTCATTCTTAGTTATGTGCCACTCAGAGGAGCCAAAAGCCTTCAGCCCATCAGCTGCTCTGGACACAGGTGCCCTGGGCTGTGCAGGTGTCCTTGGCAGCTGCAGAGCCCTGCGCTGGCCAGGGCAGAGCTGTGGTGCTGGCACTGCTGCGACGCCTCTCAGCTCCCTCAGGCCCTGCTGCCAAAGGTTTGCCACAACAAAGCACTTCTAAGAGGCTTGTGAACAAACAGAAATAAAAAAAAATGTCCTCCCAGCTCCCTATCATGGAAGCCAAAACCACTTGTTTGAGTCGTACACGTGCTGGAAGCTTGGAGCTTGCAGCTGGATAAAGGCATGTTCCTACAGAGCTGGGCAGAAGCCTCGGTCACTCCTCAGCCTCTGGTCTGCACAAAAATACTGCTCCCCCAGCCACCCTCTCTTCCTAGGGACAGAACTGTAGCTCAACTCTCATTTGACCTGAAGAAAAAGCCATCTGGAGTGAAAATATCAAAGAATTACTGATAAATACTTCTCCTTATGGTTGAAGCAGTTTTAAGTTTTACCTAGCCTAAGCCTAGCTGCAACTACTTCCAGCAGGAGACACAGCTATCCAAACATGCCAACAAGGACCTGATTCAAACTCTACCGGCTCATTTTGCACTATCTGACCCCAGATGTAATTCTCCTGCTTTAGAAAGGAACTAAGAAACTTGCACAGAGAAGCCTCCAAGTATGAAGAAATCCCCCAGTCCTGAAGCCCTTCATGTGCTTCAGATGTGTGCAATGGATGCACTTGCAGGTGGGATGTGGCTTCTATCCCAGGCCAGGCTGGAAACTGAGGGCACAGAGAGAAGAGGGATCACAGGTGAGAAGCAACAGAAACAGCAAACTTTGTGCATCTGACACTTAAACCATGACACCAAGTTAGTTCAGGTAGCCACTGAGTAACATTCAATTACATTGGTAGATCATGTACATCCAGGGAAAAAGCTGACGTGTTAATTCCCATTAGGTTTGTATTAACAGCTTTTATGATCAGTTAAACTGGCCCAGAGCATGGTCCTGTCCATGACAATTTTTTGTGCAGTTGTAGTTACGAGCACATGCTTAACCCAGAGTACAGGAGCTGTATATTTATTACAAAGGTCTTCCCAGCTTCATCTATTTTGCCTGAGGGACGCTTTTCACTTGCTGCAGTTCCTTTCTTATTAAGCAACCCTCAGTGGTTATGCTTCTGTGGAGTTTGGGAGGAGGACTTCAGGGAGACTCAGCCCTTTCTAGGTGTTCTGATCATTTCTGCTACATAACAAAATAGAGAATTCATTTAGGTTCTCTGCAGTGGCTTTAGCTCCTTTGAATACTGCCTTTCTACCATCTGATCATCTGTTGGCCTTACAAAATGGCAGGGTTCCTGTGCCTGATGTGCTTGAAGATTTATCTTTCTGGATTCCTTTTGTTTTTGTTATCACTGAATTGTTGGCAGGTTTTTTTGAGCTGTTTTTTCAGGATGAGAGGAGGTAATAAAATGGTGATGCTAAGGGTCGGTGTTCTCTAGTACTGAATTTCCACAGGCCCTTGTGCCTCGTTAAACTCTTGCTCCTTTGCAATGTCACATTTAAGGCTTGAGTAAAATATATCTTTGCGTGCCTTTATATTACCTAGCCAGGCACTTACTAAAGAGCTTTGCTGTTTTGGAGCATGTGTACTTGGGTATGAAAGCTCTTTTTGTTACCATGGTTTAGAGTACATGTATTTCTTCAGTAGTGCGTCTAGAAACAGAAATAATTACTTTTAATTCACTATTCATATTTTCAGTGCATTTTTCTAAATTCACACTATGCTCCCTGAATGCCAGTATCAGTGAGGATTTGCCACAAGCAGCTGCCTGTAGTCTGTCTTTATTTACTGTTCACTGCTTGCTCAGCACGAGGAATGCAAATAGAGGGAGTCCAGTGGAGATTAGGTGGTGATTAGCCCAGTCCCCAGCTCTTGTCCTGAGGCTGTAGCAGGGTTTTTCTACCTCTTCCCAAGGTAGAAAACTGTTGCCCTGACCTTCTATCTCACCTACCCTAGGCCACATCTTGCTTCCCAACCCTCTTACTCCCTCTCACACTCACTGTGCACCCTCTCTTTTGTTAAAAAAAAATATATTGCAATTAATGTTTTCCTGAACTGAATGCTTTATAGAAAGAATTAAGTAATTTTTTTTTCTGTGTTTAATGCATGCTTACTATTCTAAAACACAGTCCTATAAATGCACAGGAGAGATCCTGTCAGAGGAATGAATAATTGTACTCTGGCTCAACAAAAGATTGATCGATCCTTACTTTCATTTATTTCTTGACCTCCTCCTTAGTGGACTTTCTGCAATTAAAAAAAATGGATTTTTTCCTAAATAGTCACTAAATGCTGCATGCACAAACGTTCTTTAGCATCTCACTTCAACCTCCTGCTGCTACTTGGAAAGCTGTGCTGCGCCTGTGGCAGAAATGCTGCATACATTAATCATCAGGGAAGATGGTGCCAAGCAACTAGGTAATAGCTTTACTAATATTTGTGCCTTTAAAGACTGGGAAATAATAACTGAACTTTAAAATCTTTGTTAAAATGTAGTTTGCTGAAGAGAGTTCATTATTCCAGTTATGGCAGCACATCGATACAAAATGTGCGTATCAAACAGCAGGCAAAGCCAAGGCTGCTGGTAACTCACTCCTGCCTCCACACCAGTTTAGGGTTGCTTACCCTGAAAAAAGTGCCATACAGAGGTTTTACATAGGTGTGCATCCAGGAAAGGCTCCATCTCTGGGGTCCAGACCCACCAGCAGAGGGAAGAAAGAGCGCAGTGGGTGCAGCTGGGGATTGCATGAGGCTGGACCCAACAGCTGCTGAAGTTGTCTTCACTGCAGCAGAGGACAGGCTCAGCCCCACCTGGAAAGCACTGCCTAGCAGAGGCTGTTCTGTACTGTGGTCTAGAGGAAATGCAATCCTGCACATATTGTTACCATCTCTTCTTTTTCAGACATGACTTTCCAGCTCCCTAGCTTCTTGCTGTAGCCTTATGGTCTGTAGTTCTGGGTTTCTTCATAGATAAGATTATTCTATTTTTTTACATTTAGGTTTGGATATATTTGGAAAATTAAGAAATGTCTATTGTGTTCATTTGTACCACCAGACTTAATGTCATCAACTGAAAATATTATACCATCTCCATTGGAGAAATTTAATAGACTTGCTTGTCCATTTATCTCTTCATGTTTAATTTAATAGCAAACTGCTACAGGCTTAAGTAATACAATGAATTTAACACGTTAATACAATAATCCATAATTAATTAAGAATGTCTATATTTGAAGAGAAAATGTGGGTGAATAGGAAGGAAAGTCATAAAGAAAGTATCTTCTCCTTTGATAAAAAAGCTGCAATATGTTTTTCATACGTTAATCATTAAATTCATAGCACAGAACAATCTTGGATTTTTGAATTCCTCTTATACTTCCTTTTCAGATATTATGACTTCAGACAGTCACTACTCTTGTCTCACTAAAAATAAAAGGAGAATAAATCTGCAGTCATAAAACTGTTACCTTCTAGCTGAGTTCACATGAAGGAGAATAAAGAATAGAGACACTCCATTGCTAGAGAACCAGTGATGAAAGAACTGTTCTTTTTCAAAAAAAAGAACTATTTCAGATATTTTCCATGATGTGAATTACAGTGTTGAGCAGTTACAGTTCAAGCATACTGAGCTCAGAGACAACCACAAAAAGGCAAAGTATTAATATTGTTAATATTGCTATTGCCTTCATTCTGACTGAAAAATTGCCTGAAATTGTAGACACACCCTGAAAAACTTTCAAGACTTTTATGCTTGTTTCAGCCTTAATGTTTGAAAGTAATCTAATAATACACTCGGTAGCAAATTGAATGAGTGTAGATTTAATTAATTTAATTTCTTAAGAAAAAAATTGTATAGACCTTTTTTTGGCAAGTCAGTATAGTCTGTTAGGATATCTGCATGCAATGCTACAGCATTTCAGTCACACCAAATTGTGTGACAAAGAAAGGCAAAAGGAGTTCCAACAAGCCTGATATCATGATAAAATCTAGAGGGACAAGACAGTTTTTAAACAGAATCTTTTTTAATCTAATGGTAAACTGTTAGTTATGTGCACTTTAGTTCTTACCTGGGTGATGTTTTTCCAGCCTGCCTTACATTCCATCAGGGAACTGCTGCCCCGGGCCCATCTCCAGAGTGTTCACCCTTGGTCCGACTCTCTCTAACACATGACAATAAGATCTACTAATGGAATTTTGCTTACAAAATTAGTATCTGAAAGTTGTTCAGAGCTTCCTCTGGAGCAAAAATCTCAGCTTCCTCTCTGCTCCACTGAGAATTTCATACATCTTGTTCTTATTGTTCACCTCTGTGGATAAAACCCCGGGCCCTCCTTACCAGGAGGTTTTGCTGTTGCCATAACAGGGTCAATTCTACCTGGTAAGTAACTGAAACCACTTTCTTTTCCCAATTAGTCACTAATTGTGTGTTTCTCATTATGCCACAGAAAGTCTGATTTGAAAAAAGGGGGTTTTGTCTTGTTTCCTGGGTAGTCTAAGTCTGAACATCCTTGTCTGATAGGTATCACAGGACCCTGCAGTTCATACATTTGAAAGCCTAAGTAAGCAATGGGCCCTGTAAATCTCAGTTTGATGGTGACCATGTAAACACATATTTCCTTTACTCACTCTTTGTATTGGTTCTGTATTAGTAAAAGATCATGCAACACTTCTTTACCCAGCATTCTGAAAAGGAATCTGCATCCAGGACTAGAAGCAGCACCACAGAAAGACCATTAATTAGTAGCAATTTTTCCTTCACACTAGGGTTAGAATCATCACTAGTAAATGGGCCACAAATTGAAAAATGAAGTGATAAAGTACTAATAGCTTTGTTGATTTTATGACTTAATGAAGCAGGAGACCTATAAAGCATAGTACAATTGTGCTTGATTGTAATGAATAACATAATGCATTATACACAAAGGAGCAACAGCTCAGTCTTATGCAGATGGCCTGACTTTGGGGAACTTGGGTTTATCACATTAATAATGTAATGTAATTTACATGGGCCTTATAATCCATATATATTCCTTCCTGTCTGTATGAGAAAAGGGAGACTCATGGACATACTGACATTATATGAATCCTGTTGCAGTGAACATGGAACCTTCTGGGGGAAAAGTGACAAAGGAGAGTGACTCTGTTTCTGGAAATTCTGGCCATCTCTGGGTAGAGAAACTGGACCAAAACTCTGCAGTGCTATTTCTCTCTTCCTAAAGCCAGAAAGAAAAAAAAAAAAAAAAAAAAAATTAATTTTCTAGGACTTTCTTTCCCCTAACTACTCACTTTCTTCCATGGATACGTCTGTGCAAGTATATGTGTATGCAGTATGAATATCAATCCACATGAGCCTTCACTCACTCCTCATTCACACATTTGCATTTGTGGAGCTTTTATATAATAGTGCACAGAACCTGTACAGTTCTCTGGGTTCTGCCAGCAGAAGGAGTAATTAATAAAGAATAAATAAGGCATCTGACTTTTGAAAAATCTTGCATTGTAGCTGGTGTAAGATTGTGCCAGAAATCCTGAGATTTCTGTCCTCCTTATCCTTATTATAGATTTGAAGCATCTTTTAACTAAACCAGTAAGGAAATGACCTGAGATTCTGTCTAGTCCTTTCCTGTGAATAAAATATAGTACACTTCTAAGGCAGTTGAACAAAATATGCAGAAACTTGGGTAAGCTAATCTGTTCAAGAATAAAAAAAACAAACTTTGTTCCCTCTGTTCTTGGAGGAAAGAAATTCACTATGGTGGAAATAATTTAGCTTCTCCTACAAAACAGATGAAATTTTAAAACTGATTTTGCATAGTTAAAATAGAAGTGCTTTCTTTTCTCTGTCAATTTTATTTCTACTTGCTTAGTACTGATCATTAGCAGTTTCTGAGCATGTACAGCACTGTTGCTGGTGATATTGGATTTTATATCATCTTCTGCCCATAACAAATGGGGCTTGGAACGCTTTTTGCTCATTTTTTTACAAAACAAACTATTTTCTCTTTTTCATTCCCTTCCAGATGATTCTCAGAGTGTCAAATATATCCATTTTCTAGCTGAAATATGGTTTTCAGAGAAACAAACAGTATGAAATGAAATTGCCCTGTGTCATCTCCTGCCCCACTGTGGCCTCCTGACAGCATCCTGTTGTTAGTCTTTAAAAAAAGCCGAAAACACAGGTTGGCACTGCTTGCACAGCAACATCACTCTGTCAGGAAAAATCTCATGATATCACCATAACAATAAACAGAATATGAACAAAAACAGCCTGGGAAGGAAGCACTGCTCTGTTTTCTGTGTCCTGTATGGGCAGACAAAGGTTTTGGCAGGTTCCCTTCAGTGCAGGGGGAGCTCTGCAGCAGCAGGGATTTTGTGAGACGCTGTGGCATGACATTCTCACCTGGAATCCTAAGTTTTCTTCCCAGGTTTGTGCCTATCAGAGCTGCATGGTGGGTTGAGACTGTTCTGCAGAATTTGTCTTTACATCTGACAATATTAAATTGATTTATTCCATGTTCCTCATATTTCTTTTCACAGAAACCCATAAAAGCCTAAGCCTGCAGCCTTCTTAACACTGAGAGCATAGGAACTTGCCCTTGCAAGGTTTGGGACGTGACAAACCCAGATATTCTGCCTCTGAAGTCTCTGTAAATAACTTCATAAACAGCATTTTCCAAAGTCACCATTCTCTTTAGCATTCAGACACAGCAATAAACTCATCCATTGCAGTTTGCTTACTTGGTTATTTGAAAAAAGAGACCAAAAAAAATTAAGCCATTTTGTCTGGCCCAGCAGACCTGATTACTGAAGCCACTTCACTGAGGCATCTGCAACAGTGCATGAAGAAAATGTCTGAAAAATAAGAGATCTGAGACAATCTCTCAAAGCTACAAAAAAGTCTGACAAAGCCAGAGTGGAAACCTCACATCTCACAATCCTTAGGCTGAGAAACTGAAGGGACACAAAGCTGCATGTAGCTGTGAAAGAAGACTCCAGCTGCCAAAGTGCTCCACAACACCTGATGTCCCATCACCCTCTCTTGCCCTGGGAGATGGTTCATTACCATTGTCTGTGACAAGCTCACATAAATAGTGTCCTTTATCATTTCTCTGCCCCTCTTATATCAATTTATTTCCTTGTCAAATGATATATCCTTCATCCATAATGATATCTAATCTTCCTGTTTTTCAAATATGGAGAATTGGATTTATACTGTAATGCAAGCAAAGGCTGCAATATGTTTGTGTCTTCCCTCTGAATTGAGAACTACCATTGAGCTGTCTGTGCCAGTATATCCTTCCACTCATTTGGTCCATATCTGGATGTTTTACTTTGTATGGATGTGTTGGGTATCCTGGAACAAAATGCTCATGCTGAGAAAGCTATCTGGAGTAAAAAATTTTTTATCTGATCCTAACCAGTAACTTTTTTTTTCATAAAAAAATCTCTTTTATACCTCCTGTAATGTCAAATTTCTCTTCACTAAAAGAGAGGTAGATTCAATAATCAGTGTAAAGAAAATTAACCTTTAAAAATAGACCAGCCCATTATCTTGCTCATGCAATTGTATTACACAGATTGATCTCTTTAGACACCTACACCTCTGAAACAAGGATTAGAGATAAATATCTTATTTGCAGTTCACTGTACCTGTTTGTGCCCATGCTCCCTTTGAGGCTTCCAGATTCCAGGGGCAATTGGCTTCTCCTCTGGTTAGTGGCCAGTGGAGCAGGGAGTTCTTTCTGATAGACCTTTGTATACTACAATAATAATATATATTATTTAGTAATTAATTATTTTTCCTGTTGTCTAAAGCTGTGTGCTGGCATATGATGAGACATTTGTGCATGCAAGGGTTCTGTGCTGCTCCAGTGAGAGGTCACCAGCCTGCCCAGCTGAGCAGCTGTGTGCTCTCTCCCAGTGCCTCTCAGGCAAAGCAGCCAGCAGCAATTAGTGTAATAGTATAAATTAGTATAACAATATAAACAATTTAATCAGTCTGCTTGAATTAGACCCACAGTTTTGTTTAAAATGGATCACAAGAGAGCCTGCTGCCCTTAGAGCTTCTATCTCCAGCAACCAGGCACTGAGGGGAGATCAACTTCTTCATCCCATCAACCTCCAGCTGGATCAATTGATGTCCACAGCCTCATGCCTCTCTGGCACTTGTTCTGCTTCCTTGTGTTTTTCTCTTACTTCAGTTCCTTGACAACTTAATGCTAAGCCAAAGAACAGAGCTGAATAGTTTTGCAGGTATTTTTGCACACAACCACCTCATGTGCTCCACCTGTGTCCATGGTAACAACTTCCATCTTCCTCTGGGTAAAACAAATTTAGTTTAGTTGCAGTTTATATTTTTCACTGCTGTCAGACCCATTAACATTTTCTAAAAAAAAAAATAGAGTATAAAAAACAAAACACCTTCCTTGCTCTTGGGTAAAGGCTTAACTTAAATGACTGTCATATGTTGAAATGTAAAATGAATTATTGTTCAGATCTGCACATCTCTTGAATAGCATAAAAAAGCAGTCATCAAAACAGACCCTGACTTCAAAAGCTCAAGTATAAGTCCTGGAACATTCACATTCCAATAAAATTGGAAGCAGTCCTCATTATCTGAGCAAACATTAAAGAGGAGTAATTGTATTAAAATAACATCAACTGTCAGACACAATTGAAGGAAAGAATTCTCCTGAATGTTATGTTCAAATGGTGACTGAGTCAGTGTTCTTTTTCAAACAGCTATCACTACAATTTAGTAATACATTTTTCCCTCTCAGAGGCTAGATTGAAACCAGGTAGAAATTGCACTTCTCTGAAGAGAAACTCAGTTTCTAAGGACAATGTGTAAAGAGCAGTTGATAATTCTCACTTATAAAGGGGAAACTCCTTAAACAAGAAGAAATTAAAAGCATAGAAATCAAGACAGAAAACATTCATTTTGAAAAGTGTCCCTTAAGACAGGAGTACATTTCTTAAATGTAAAATAGCAGCATCCTGTTCTTGGAAGGGTAACCTACAAACTATTTGGTTTTGAAGGCTGGTACTCTCTCCCACTTCTGGCAAGATTTTTTAGTTTGTTTTCTTGCATACATCTGTGGTTTACAGAAGCTTCAGGATTTATATATATTTGTCTTTGATGCACAGGTACCTTGCTAAAAATAAAACTGATTTTCTTCTCTTCAGGATTATATCCTGGTGCTCCTACAAGAGCTATAAGCTGTTTACCTGTTATCCAACAGTGTAACACAGAAAAAATGGGTTTTCTACTGTTTGTATTGATTTTTCTGCTAGCTCATTTGACTGTGCAAAGCAAAGCTTTAACAACATGTGCTTGAAATTATATATTAGAAAGCATTGCCTCAGTTATTTAGTTCTGTAGATATCATGACAGAACCATATGCCCTTTTTGGGTTCAGAAATATGAATCACAGGAGAACAAAAAAATTCTTCGTTTTGGAAGCTATCATCAGAGGAAGGCTCCAACTGTCAAAACTGAAATAAACTGAGGAAAATGAACCATAAAAAAGCGTTTTGGATTTGTGAGTGCCTTTGGCCCAAAAAGATTTTTAATAGAAAGAAAATGGTTATTATACTACTGCTCAATTAAAAACAATTAAGCTTTTTCACATTGCAATGAATATCAATATCATAAACCTCTTAAAATCCCAATTACTCCCTGTGGTATTCCAGATGAGTTAGTGAAGTGCACAATCTCTGCATGACTCATCCCAAAAATTCTCTTTGAAAATACACCCAATAGATCCTACTGAGAAGGGCAGCATTTGTTGTACAAGCAGATCCTTCCCAACTGCAGGAAATGAGGGACTGTCATTGGTTAAGAGATCAATATTTCTTGTAATATTACTGGTCATCCTCTGTTCTGGCATACCAAGCACAAAACTGGAAGTCATTTAATCAGAATAAAAAATGAGTTTTGCGCAGGAAAATGAATGCTGATAAACTTTAATAAGAAGAAACCTGGATTATTTGAAGATACCTCTTATTGTCTTGGTGAAAAAAAGGAAAAATGAGGTACATTTCCAATTGTCTAAAAAGTCCCATTTCTTTTTATTACAATAGTTTTAACTGTAATTAGATAAGTCATTTTACTGCCCATTTTCAGATAACCTAATACAAATATCAGGATAGAGGCACTATTAGATTCATTGACTTCTATATACTCAATATGAATAATTTTAAAACCAGTAGACTAGAAAACCACAATTTTGTGAACAAAATCATTTCATTTCTCCAGAGAAACAGATGAAAAGGAAGCCCCTAAGAAACCATTATTTCTCCTTCATCCCAAAGCTTTTTCACAACCAAGATTTGCACCTTATGCAGGGCTCTTTAGTTAGTAACCCACTTCTCCAGTTTGCTTCTCATGCACAATGTTTGGTAAAGCTTCCTCCAGTGTGTAGGGATGGGAGGGAGGTGCCTACATGTTTTATCAAAGCTTATTGCATTTATTTGGCACAGAAGAGGAAGTGTTTTCTGTGTGCAGCTGTGGGTTCACTCTCTGGGGCAGTCAGAAGGAGCACTCATTTAAACACAGCAGCCTCTGGTGATTGACTGGCAGCCAAAGTGCTGGCAGAGATGGAAGCAATAGGGAGACAACACCTGAGTGAACAGGTTGGGGGATTCTCTCATGTGCAGGCTTCTAAAAGTTTCAAGAAAGTAGGAGAAAGTCCTTTTCCAAGCCATCTCTCCTGCCTTTAGCAATGGTTTACAGTGAGATATGTAAAACAGAGCTTCATAACAACGGATGATACTTCCTGCTGCAGCAGGAAAGGGTAAAGCTTGATGAGGAATGCATGAAACATCACTAACTCAGCAACACAAAGACTCTGCCTTCTATTTGTGCTGTCTGCACATTTGTTCAAATTAGAAACCTTGGCCCCATCCTGTGTGCTGAATCTTAAGCATGACTGCAGGAACACAAAATATCCTATCCAGGACGATGTGTCATCAAATTAATCTGCCCTTTAAATCTCTTGATTTCCAGCTTTGTTGTCCACCTGGTCACTCATTCATGCTGTCCACTTGGTACCATCCATCTGGTCCCTCCTACAGACATGGCACTTTTCCTGCATTCCCCAGATCCTGAATGCTTGATTTTGAACCTCTTATGTCACCAACCAATCTACAGGTTGGTTAGAATTAAAAATTATGTCCTTGGAACTCCTTCACAAATGATATCATTACTGTTCAAAATTGTCTGGAGAAAAGTTTTGAGTTACGTGCTGAAGAAAATTTCCATCATGAAAGAACCAAACACAGGACAATCTATGAACTTCAAAAACAACTTGTTTATCAGATAGAAGACATTTCACTTAAGTTTTTGGTACTTATTGTGCCAAAAATCTTGTCTTTATTCGTTTTTTTCCAACTAGATATAATACAGGATACTACCTCTCCTCAGAGCTCTATTTTGCTTGTATCTTATTTGACTGTGCTATGGCAAAGCTCTTTCTGAAAAAGGTGAAAGCTTTCTGGGGAGAAAGGGCTGCCACTGCTTTGAGGATGTAAAACTTCTGCACTCTGATGACAATGCTTCTAAATACGGTAATTTACACACCTTCTCAAGCTTGAGATGCAGTATATTCTTAAAGAATAAACCTATATTTTCAAGACTCATACGTTACAAAACACTAAAGTCCATAATCACAGCAATCACAAAAAAAAAAGCAGCTGTGGGTTACAATCTTCAAAGGTAACTCCATAAAGATCTTTAGAACAACCTTTCATCTCTCTCACTTTTAGCATTTTTTATCAGCTGACCTCATATGTGTGTATATTAAATAGTATTATACAGAGAGAGAGAGATCTAGAGTAAACCTGTATGGCAGGCTAACAGGTCTTAACAGAAAAAATTAAAATTATCAGAATAAATCATGTCATTCTGATCTTCCACTCTCCTTGCATGCTTGCTTTACATCCACTGGCTATAAGACTTTATAGCTCTGACTAGACATCCCATTTAAAATTTTGAGTGAACATCCATGAATTTCAATTAATTATTAATAGCAAAATGCTGCATATAGAAGAGATGGATTATTTTTAGTGTGGGAAATTTAAAAGCCAGACAAACATCCAGGAACTACAAAGCAGAAACATGAAATGCTTGTGACATTTCCCTTGAATTGATTTCAAGAGCTCTCTCTGTGAGTTCTTCTGGAAAACAGGAAAGGGAATAGTAGTACGTTGCAGGAAGATGTACCATATTAAAAGTTTACTCCTTCAAATACAGCAAACAGTGTAATGTGCAAATATAATTTTTTGAAATTTTTTTACATTGTTCTAGAATTTCAGATGTACTTCCTCTCATAAAAATGTTCCTCATTAAATATGAGGCATAACAGCAACAGCTGTAGCTTAAAAAAGAGGGATGGTGGAAGTAGTCAGGTGGAAAGTGAGTCCTCCTTTGGGTGTGCAGAGCAGGTACCTCAAGCTCAACAGCTTTCCAACACATCTTGTTCCTGCTGGGCCTCTTGGCTTCAGTGAACCTTCAGGCAGAAATAGTCCAAACAAACTTGGGCACAGACAATGACTTTTAAGGATGAACTGAATTATTATCCTAATATCTTACAGTGAGACAACTCCTAACCAGAAATTACATCTCCTTAATGGATAGATATAGTTATCAAATATTTCAGAGCAAAAGCAGCTTATGAGACACTGAGATATAGGCAGGCTTTTCTGAATAATTTATCCTCAGTTTAGAAGAGTGAAGCACTTAAATCACATTTAATTTTTAGGAAGTATTTAGCGTAGTACCTTAGTCCTTTCCTCTTTCTAGCATGTGGAATGTCACTGAACTGGTATCCAAATACTTACCTACATTAGAGAAACACTTAAAACTGTGTGGGTTAAAAGCATTAAGCATCCCATCCTCTATGTGCTATTCTTCTGACAACTACAACACAAGTAAAACAGACACTCATCATGTTCAAAATACTGCTCCCAAGCATCCTGGAATGATATCTGCTTAGGATTACTCCTCTGTACAACAGAGAGCTCACCAAGGCAGCTGTGTTGGTTTCCACCTTGTTTCCACCTGGCTGCTCTAACTCCCATTTATCTTGCTCCACTTTCACCAATTTCCACTTGGATGTTCACCTCTGCCCAGCAAAGGACACCTGCCTGGGTGTGCAGTCACAGTGACATTCTAGTTTTGGGTTGTTCAGGCACTTATGGCCTTTAACTTAGACTGCTTGTTTGAGGAATGAATGTAAAGGAGCTACCCCCATTTTCACCTTTTTTGGATAACATGTTAGCATCAAGCAGATTTTTTCTCAGTTTCCAAGAGAATTTTTACTGACTCTGTGACAGACCAGTAATTAAAATATCATTGCTTCCACCACCAGGAAACTATATCATGTTACCCAAGACATGGCCTCTCCAGCATGTTACAGTCTTTTGGAAGAGCCTCTGATCAGTGCTTTATGGAAAGATTGAGATATGGCTTAGGTTCACTGTTAAAGTTCTGTGCAGACATTGGATATCCCAAGTAATCCTGGGAGAAAAAAAGGTTTACAAATGGCCTACCTGTCCTTGGTCTAATAGTAGAGATGCAAAAGAATGAATGACAAGAAAAAGAGAATACAAACAAAGTCCTTTTTCCCTCCCACAGTGCTCTCTGCATTCTCAGCACATCTGTCCTGCAAAGCACAATAGTTCAAAAACACCCAGAACATCTGAGTGACAACATCAAATAGAATCTTTCCAGTACCCTGGACTGAATACCAACTGAAAGAAAATTGCTCCATTAGGTAGCTGACAAAAGTGTCACTGGGTTGGTAGTCAGCTCAGACTGAAATATATAAATATGCTCTTTCAGTAGCAGGTGCAAATCGCTATTGTCTCAGAAGGAGCAAGAAAACAAGCCAAAGGAGACTACCAAAAATAGCAATCAAAAGTCCCAAGAGGCATAAATTCCAGTCTTCTAAGAGGCACGCACAGCAGTGTTTATCATTGACAAAAAATACTAGAAAAACATCTTAAAATTTGCATCTCTATTTCCCTAGGAGTTTGCAACTATCAAAACACAGAGTTCAGGCCAAGTGCAAGTCATACATGATAATGGGAAATATGGTATTCCCTTGGGCCTGTACTGTTCCACTGCTTACATATGCCCAAAGTACCATACACAGCAAATGAAATAAATGATATAATGGAGATGAGCATTAAAACAACTAAACAGGGAGTTTCTCACTCAGAGAAACTGAGTAATTTCAATACAAAGTTATTTCAATTTAGAGCACACACAAGAGCTCCTCTATTGGCAAAGCACAAGCAATTGTCAGGACCATATTGATTAAAATTTTTTTCATTTACCTTAAGCAATGAACAAATGATGTGCCTAATATGTCAGAAAGCAAATTGGAGGGCAAGAAAGAGAGAAGCTGTTTCCAGTTGGAACAATGATTAGTGGGAACTTTTCATTGTGCAAATGTTTTAGTGCCCTACGTTGGGATCCAGAAGCAGTGTGACTACTGATCTCTTTTCCTGAATCACATAATAATAAATAAATAAATGCTGCATAACACATGTTGTTGTGGACTTCTCAAGGCTAAGCTGAGTCTCATGGTAGCATGTGGTGGGCTCTTAGCAGAGTGTAGTAAACAAAGTGAAACATAATTCAATGAGTTGCATGGTAAAATGATGTTTTAGGAGCACTGGTTACCTTGAAGTCACAGAAGAATCACAATGAGTCAAAAGTCTGGACTGACCCACTGCTCAAAGTGGGCCAACACAGAGCAGGTTACAGCAATATACAACATTTTCGAGTAATTTCTTTCAATTCATTTAAATAGAAGTGTAGAAAATCTGGGTGGGGGCTAGATGTGGCACATGAGTCTGAAAGCCACCCATATTACAGCAAATTACAGCAGAAAAAAGATGATTTTTCAGTGGATGTCATTTGGAGGTAGTACTACATCAAGATTACAAAAAAAAATTAATAATTAATACCTGGCAAAAATTAAATGAAAACTTAAAGCAATACAATATATTCTGGTATTAGTTCTCAGATGGATCTTGTGCTACTCTGATATCAACCCCTGTTCTGTGCTTCCCTGTGGAGCTTATCAGGCAGATGCTCACAGAACATGCACAAAAAAGCCCATAATGTCATTTCTGAGGAAAGCCACATTTGTACCACTCAGAGAGCATCCCAAGAGCCTCACTCAGGACCTGACAACAGAATTCAACCATCAGGTTTTTAAACTAATTTTCATTAGCTTGTTAATATTTAACTTCAGAATTTGAGAGGAGTTTAGTATTCATCATACCCTTCACAAGAACTCTAGGGAAACCTAGAAGTGATTCTCAATTAAAGAAGTATAACAAAATTGCATGAATGAAGTGCAAGAAAATAAAGTATTATCAAGAAGAAATTATGCTTTTCTAATCCATTTTCTGTTTGTTTGATGGCTTAGATCTACATCCCTGGCACATATCTTTCAGGAAAACTGCAATGCTCCTCGCAACCTTGAGCTATTCACACATGGGTTTGGCTACAATACATCTGGCTAGAGCTAGTGTAGGTGAAGAAGAAGTTACACATATTAACAGTAATAATAGTCTGAAAATTCTCATAAATCTCAGAGATTTGGGTTTAATATGAACCCAGCGTGGAAGTAATGAAACAGAAAATACTGTCAAGATTATGTTGTAAAATCTTTCTTCATTATTCCTCATTTAAATATCTAATGTGATATTCAAGACCACATTCCTATCCTCCATAGATTACAAATTATTTGAAAAAGGGATTTTTTTGTTAATTGTCTGCACAGTGATGTCCAGACCAAATAAATCTGTATTATGTAAGATGCCATTAAAAGGGCACCAATACAAATGCTCTTATTTTGCTTGGACCTCAGGGCAGTAAGCAAAATTGCATTCTGCAAAACTAAAATTGCTTACTCCAAATTAGTTCAAGTAAAAGCACACATCTAGTTTCTACCTTAGGGTATAGCTATGTGGAGAATTTTTCATGCTGATGGCTACTGGTATAAGTGAGATTATGAAGGGCAAAATTTATTCTTGACTACAGACAATATTATAGATTTTTAGGAGCTTGTCTGCAAAACAACTAAATCTGAGCAAAATTTCATCTAAAGTCAGCTCATGAGCTTCCTGTGAATTTTCTCCTTGAATTAGAAATAAATCTAATTTTCAGGAGAAGCTTATAAACTTTATGTTAGCAAATCACAGGCCAGGGATGTAAGACCCTGGAAGAGCAGAAGACTTCTCACTCTCAGGCTTTCCTGCCATCAGCTGTTGCACTAAAACCATATTGCAGCTACTGCCAGTGGATCTGCTGTCACTGGAGTAGGAAATCTGCTGGATTTTAGGACACCTAACAGCCCTCCTCTATTATCTGTGACCTAAATATGATTATTTCCTTACAGCAAATATAGAATACTTTGAGCCATTAAATCTTTAAAACCCATCAAACCAAAATCCAAACCTCATTTAAAATTAGGAAGGAGCATGCTTTTTAGAAATATATATATATATACACATTTGTGTGCATGTACACAGATCATACCTCTGATTTCTACTCAGAAATTAAAGCAATTCTCACAATAAATTCCTATCAATCTGTTCTCAAAGAATGTACGAACACATTGCAGTTTTATGCAGGAATAAAATTTACAGTTTCCTCCTACGTGGCAGCAAATGCATTATATATTTAATAATCTACTCTGGCAAATAAGACCTCTTCTGAGAAAGAGGAAGGAACTTTGGAATAAGTTATGGTGAATATCTCACTCCATAGAAGACTGAAAATCCTCATTTGCATATTTTTCTCAGAGTGTCATATTTACAAGAGCAAGTGCATGGCACACATATCCTTAGACAAGTAGGCAATGTGGTTATCAAAAAGCTTTTGTTTCCTCAGATCAGCTATTAATCTTATTTCTTCCCATTTTGTAACCTGGTGAAGTTACAGCTTTGCCATTCTGCAACTCATCTCTCCATAAGGTGGGGACCCAATAACATCAGTCTCAAACTGCTCGATGACCTGAGTTCATTCTGCCAGATCAGCAGGTCTGAAGGCATCTTTGTCAATCAAACAGAGGAAGCAAAACTGGCTGTGGGTGGATTTGAGAAAATCAGTATACATTAGCATAATCCAGAAATGTCACAGCTGAGCTGGCAGGCAACTAAATGAGACACAGAATGACAAATAAAAAGGAATCAAACATACATCTAAAATTAGAGGTGACTTCATGGGGAAAAAATATTTTTTTAAGATAAAAGAATTAAAAGTATTTGTCACACATCCTGCAGTAGCTGAACAAATGACCTGGACGAAAAGTAAGAATTAAGTAAACAACATCTGAGAAATGAAAATTAGGCTCATACACTTATTGCAAGCAAGCATTATCTAAAAGAGTTACTTTTAGACAATTGTTTTCAAACTTTTATCCCTTTATCTTTCTAAGTAAGAACAGCACAAAGGAAATCTATCAGAAGTCTCTACCTTCTGTAATTTATGAAAAGTTGTGTAGCTTGGAAATGGAAAAGAGCTCCCTTTTATCTCCACCTCTGACCCTTTTTTATATCTTCCATGTCATCCAAGTTTTCATCTCAAAATGGCCTATTGAAAACAATGAAATTCCACTTAAAATCCATGCCTCTGTCTTGATCATCACACTGTGACTTTCCAGAAGGCAGCTAAAATGAATAAAAAGCTTACCAAATTTCATCATGCCATGGGAAATTGTTCTATTCAAGTGTGGCTTAGGATCACAGACTAAGGCCGCAGCTAAGCAGAGAAAATAGGATTATGCCATAGATTTTGTATTTGGTTCACACATATGGGCACATTTCTTTGAAAAACCCAAAATTCCCACTGTATTTCTACAGCATTTGCATGAATTATGTGTTTTCTGTCAGTCTGGAAGGAGTACACATAGCATTGTCTACTCCAGTCCCATCCTCTCTTTGAAACTCCATACCACTTTCTGCCTCCAAAAACAACCACTCATTCTCATGAAAGCTGAACTTAGCCAAACAATATTACAATCTACATCAGTTTTTCCTGTATCAACAAGAAAGATAATACCCTTCATTGTTCTGTCACTTGGTGGCAAAGGATGGAAACTCAGACTGATAGAAAAATCAAGGTTCTTCAGCATTTTCTCAGGACACACTAGGAAAAGAAGAAAAGATGGCAGAGAGTATGTTTCTAGGAAAGAAGCACTTATGGTTTACAAATTTTGGGCATCACAGACAGGAGAGAGGGAAGGAAACAAAGGAAAAGACTTGACAAAGAGGAACAAAAAAGAGAGAAGAGCTCAGCAGTGCATTAGGGTAAAGTGATGAGATTTACTAATAGCAGTAAGGGGACAAATTTCTAGACAGGATGAAAGAATAGAACTTGCTTGCAAGCTTGATTTTTTTTTTTTCCTTACACAGTGCCAATGCACCACAGATTTGTAACTAGTACAAAATTTCTCTGAGGAATGACTATAACATTCAGAATCTGATTTGAGTTTTACTGAACCTTGTGGGTCCTGAGAAAGAAATACTAGGGACATATAAATGTAGAGCAGCAGAGTAGATGCTACCTGTTAAACAGCACTCACTACCATTTTACTACCACTGACATGCACTGACAAGACACTGAATTGTCTTTCTTGGATAAAACCTCCTACTCTCCAACTGATTCTTTGTTCCCACCAGAAATGCACTTGGATACCTGCAGACAAACAGGCTCCCAGGTCCCTGAGAAGTTTACCTAGGAACAGTCTGTATGATTTGAAGACACTGAAATTTACAGTGATGGTACTCTCCTTATGCATTTGCAAAGGTCTCTGCAGTAAGACACTTCCCACAATAGCATTTAACCACCTTCAGATTTAATAAGGTTGCTATTTTCCATTAAAATTTGTAGATTCCTGTGACATATTTTAGCAATAACTAAAATTTTTCATTAGTCATGGAGATGAAAGCGTTCAATTAGCTGTTTTGACACTTTTGGCTGCACTAAATAAAATCTTCAAGTATTTCCCAATGACAGTGTCTCCTATCTAACGGATTTTCTGGAAAGATTGCAGTTAATGAAGACAAAGGGTGACATAATCTATTATACAGCCAGTCCAAAAAATGATAGGATAATGTTGTAGGAAAAGTCTTGATGGAAAATTAATAGCTGCTTGTTAATTGATGTTTAAAGTGCTTCAGAATCAGTTCTGTGATCTATTCTAACATGAAAAACCCCATCTGATCTAATGAGAAGAAACCCCTCAGAAATATACCTGAGTATCTCAGCACATTATAAAATACATTTTGAACACAAATGACATGCAGCAGTGACACAGATGACAAACTTCCTTCCTTAGAGAAAACCACAATAAGACCCACAGCAGTGGCTCCTTCCATCCTGGCTGCCCCTATACTTCAGAAAAATCTGGTATTCTTCTGACAGCAGCAGCACATATGGACTGGGCCAAAAGAGGTACATAAGACCTCAATGAAGATCCTTTTGGGAGAAATATGGGAGCTGTTCCTTGAGTACAGGAGCCAGATGCTCCAAGTACTCCAAGGCTGGAGGAGCTAAGTCACTCCACGAAGAACAGCATTCAACCAAAGTCCTTCATGCAGTTCAGCTGCTCTTCTAGGATCAGAGGAGCTTCTCCAGAGCTTGGTTTAATCAATTTTAGCATAATTACGATCTTCCATCACTGAGATGGGCTGGGAGTATCTCTTGTTGAGGGAGTCACCAAGATGAGCCCGGATCCTTTGTGTGTGTGGGGAAGGAGTGTGCCTGACTGCTGCCATCCCTGCACAGTCACCGTGGGATGAGTTCCAGGCTGTACTGGCACCAGCTTCACTGCACACCAAAACAAGGAAGGGAGGCACAGGAACACGAGGGCTAATGTATTCACTGGGACACAAACTGCCAGGGCCTTTAATAGGAAAGGAAAATCCCCAAGAGAGGAAACTTTTTTTGTATAGCAATTCTAGTTCAGAGAAACTGATCCCTGTTTTTTTACTTTCTGTAAAACTAACCATGCTTTTCGAGTAGGAGTTTGGTTTTTCTGTTGAAGGATTTTTTACAAATTTTTCAATTTTTTTTGTAAGTTGAGATTTCCTTTCTTCACACTCAAGGAGTCTTTGGGCAACACTGATGCCTGCTAGACAGTAAAGACAGATTTGGGCACTATTGTCAGGAAAGTTCACAAAGTCTTCAGTTGCTTTTGGCTGGGATTTTTTAAGACCGCAAAATACAGAATATTTCAGAATGTGAATCAAAAAACACTACTGTATTTTTATATTTTGGTTTGCTTTTCCTTTTGATGGCCGCATTCCCTAAAATCCTTTGCATCAAAAACCATGTCAGCACAGCTTAAAATTGAAGAGATTTTTGGCTGAAGGAATAAGATTAGAACTTAAAATATGAAACAAGTTCATTCTTCAGGGATGTAAGCCTGCTGCATATGCTGATCTTCTGAAATCAACAGGACTTAAGGTAAGGACACATATTTATTTGCAGGATATACATGGCTAGCCATTCCTAATTAATTACTCCATGAAAAGACTCTTGCAGTAAGGAGCAGAGGGCTTCTTATCATAAGGACCACAGTAAACAGGAATATTCTGAAGCAGACCCCCATGTTATCACTTGAAGTCAGTAAGATCTCCAATGACAATGAATATTTAAGGGTAAAAAGTGTGCTCTATCAAAAAATCTACTGAATTAAAAATGCTTCATCATGGTTAGATTTTCTTACCAGCATCTCTCTAGAGTCATCCCTATTGAGCTTTGAGTGTGTCCACAACTGGAAGATTTTCAATATTCAGCAAAGTAAGATTATTTTTATTAATGCTTAGGAAAAAAGTGTACCATAAGCTTGAAAAATATTAATAAATTCTGAAATAACTGCACCTTTTGGGGCCAAGACCCTTTTGGTTGAGTTTCCTTCATCACTTGTTAATTACTCAATACACACTCTTCTGTAACTGCAGCTTCTCTGTTCACCTGAGCTCTCTGTCCATCAAAGTTCAGACCACTTTTACCTAAGTAAGAGTCTCTTTGGTTTTGTTTATCAACAGCTACATTTCTACTTTTCTGCCTTCTCACACCCTACTCAGGATCATCCCCACGATTCCCATTTTCTACATTATATTTTGGAGATTTTTTTGTCCTTGGAGCTTCCCAGCCACTTACCTTAGCTAATCATAGTCATTTTCAAAGAAAAATTGAGTTTTCTGTAGCGCAGTGTAATCTATAGCACAGGTGGTTAATGCAAGTTTTAACACATGCCTTGGTTAATTTTCATGCTCTCCAGAAATGAATATGAATGCTGCAGGAGAAATCTGAAAAAAGCCCTGGTTTTCAAATAAATTCAGTTTGGTTGAAATCAGTAATTTCTCTTCATCAAAATTACAAAACTACCTAATAGATACTATTTTAAACCTAACAGCATGTTGAGGAAGATAACTAGTACCTTTTCTTGTTTCTTTGTTTCATTGCAAATATTATATACAAGCAGCATAGGTTTGGTCTCATGGTATTTTCCTTAATGCAACCTTCCCTTCCTCCCCAAAAGCATGTATACTTTAATCTGCCATAAGAGAGAGACATTACAGGCTAAAAGAGGCTTGATTGCCAGACATATAAAAATGTTCTCATAAAAGTCTGAGCTGAATACTGCTGAAATCCTTGGGCATTTTCCACTCAACAGGATTTGGATAAAAACCAGACTGACCAGAATAAAACAGTTCCTATCAAAAAAATAATTTCCTGATCACTAATGTTAGCTGTAGTTAAACATACTAATGAAATATTAATTGTGCCCTTTGAGAATATTTTATATGACTGACACAAAAAAAAAGTATTTGATCAAAAATTAAATGCAAACATAAGAGCCACAAATTTAGCTACAGAGTTGAATTTTGCATAAGGAACCACAAACAAGGTCTAGAGACTGAATGATACAGATAAATCAAAGAAATGAGTAAGCCTGTTTTTGAAAAGCAAAATTATGACAGAGCTGAAATAAACGACTGGGAAAAATGTGATTTTGTTTTAAGTCACACCTCCTTCCCAAGGCTCACACACTGCCTGTTCTGTTGTGGAAATGTGTGTTGTTCATCAGAGTGGGCTGACTCCAGAGGATATTCCTCTGTCTCTGGGCATTCATTTTCATAAATGCAATGACATCTTAGCAGCCTGGAGTGGGAAACTCCTCAGTCTCTTGAAACAGGATAGCAATTCACAGAGAATGTTCAAGGGATGAAGACATTTACAGGTCTTTGTTTCTCTTGTCTGGTGAACAGGCAAAAAAGTGCAGTCTACATTACAACAATTCCAGGTTTTTTATTATTAGACAAACAACATAATTGAAATCACAGGGAGGTTAACCTACTGGGGTTGCTATTTTACCAAGTCTCTTCTCTCCCAAATGAACACGGACAAGTACGTTAATCCCCTGGGCTGCCAAATAAGAACAAGCAGAAAGATGACTGGGAAAAGCATGGCAAATGCCAGTGCTGTCGTCTCTGATCTGGGAAATCTTCAAGGTTCATAAGATAAAGGTACAGTGAACTCATCTCAAGATAAAGTACTTACAAAATCTTGTAACTGCTTAGAGAAGCCTTCGGAAAGCACCCCCTTAGGTATGTTTGCATTTTTTTAACCAATCCACCAAGCATATTAGTTGGGCGAGGGGAGAATGGCGCCATCAAGGTTGTATTTGACAAACTCTGTTCCTAAAATTTCTCTACTGTTAGATAAAGGACAAAAGGATCAAGAACAGAAGTGAGAGGTAGGAGGCATATCCCACTTACAACACAAGAGACATAAACCACAGACTCAGAAGCTTCTGAGAGGGCAGCAAGGGTGAGGTGGGGAGGAGGGCAGACCTGTAGGACATGTGGTTAGTGCCACGGAGTTATTCTTCATCCAATACATTTCTTATGGTATATTATTGTTTAAATATTTTAATAAGGCAATACTTCTCCCAAAACTGAAAAAGGAAGATTGCAGAGAATGAAAGATTAGGGTCACACTGGATGACAATGGAAGGATTGCTATGAGCTGCAGAGGCAGCCTTGTCAGGCTGTGCTTCAAGCAGCTCTTCCAATCACTGATGGCACTGTTTTATCTGTAAGTTGTAGCAAAGCTACAAGTCTGTTTTCCAGTGGAAGAGCTGCTTCTGTGTTGTGCCACCTAGAGAGTGCTGATGAGGAAATATAGGCTGTTACTAAAATAAAAGCAGGCTCCCTGAGAGGTATGTAGCAATCTTACACCTGACTGAGCAGGAACAGGAAGTACAAATGGCTGTTTGCATAAATTCAAAGCCAAATTATATCATCAGTGGGAATGCATATCCAGTCTGAAGCACACCTGTGCAAGGCTCACCACAGGGTGTGCAGTCTGAGATGGACATTGCAATACAAAGGATCTGGCTGCACTCCTGACTGGGAAGCAGAGCTTTTCTGAGAAGCAGTGCCTTAACATATGGAGCTATGGACACGAGCCAGGACATCCACCATGTAGCTGACCCCTGATTATACAACTGATTGGTTAGACTTGTAAGAATATGTTCTTAGATGATGCTGCAGGAGCAAATCAGCCATAGGTTAAGAACTACACAACTCTGTTTATATTATTCCATGCCATGTTTATATACATATATAAAGTTTAGAGAGAGAGAGTTTACACAAGAAACCGGGGGTAGCAAAAGTCCATGTTTGAATGACCAATAGTATCTGAGTTACAAATATTGATCTAAATGACCAGCTTTGCAACTTCAAATAGCCACATAACAAGAGGAAAGAGTCCCCAAGTCAGCCAGGGACAAAGGACATTCCAGTTCAGGATGCAATGCCAAGATCAGGATTCAGACTGCTAGAATGGCCAGTTTTGGGCCACCTTGGAGTGTCTACAGAGACTGCAAGCACATCCCTGAGCTAAAAAGCATAGACAGCAGTGTGAGTGTTTCCATCCTGTTCCACCCTAGTTGTGTAAGAGAAATAACTGCACAGTCTGGGGCTGAGTTAGGGTTCTCGTCTTCTTAGTTTCCCTGGATCATCCATGAAGAGGGAAAAGCTCATTCAGGTAGGAGTTTGGCTCAAACCCACCTGTATTACCTGTGTTAGCTCCATCGGAGAAGGCACAGATGAAGCTGAAGATCCCAGGGCTATCAGCCATGTCTGCAGCTTGGGTACCTAACAATTGGTACCCCAGACAAATAAACATGCAAAGGATGCAAATACCTATCTCACCCTCAGGTTGCATGGACCCAGCGCAGGTAAAGGGATGTGCTGGCAGGAAATAATTGTCAGCATGGATTTATTAGAAACTCAATAGGGATGTGTTCTTTATTCTTCTACAAGTCTGATTTAGACAAGAAGCAACAGAAGAGAAAACCACAAAATTATATGATTCTACTATCTGAAGTTAACTGGATTCCTAATAGGAAATGTTGTGCAGGAACAGTTTTCAGGAAGGGTTACTTCCCAGAGAAAGGGGAAAAAACCCCAAACCCAAACAGCTTATCTTAAAGCTCATTTACCTTAAAAGAATTGAAGATGGTGATAGAAAAGGCAGCATATTTTCAGAACTAGAAAATGTTGAGTAAGTCTATTTGTGTCGACATAGTTTATGTAGCTGACCACCTCAGGGAAAACAGGTGCTTATCAGCTTTCTGGAACACAGAGGAAAGAACCTGGGCAACAAAAGTACTTGAAATACTTAAGTTAAACAGACAATTCACAGTTAACTCCATTGCCCTGAAACTCATACTAAAATTGTAGTGCACTGTGAAAACTCCTAGATTCAAACCAACTTGCTTTGTGTGTGTCTTTGCAGAAACAACACTCTTTTCAAAAGCTTAAATAGCTACCTAATTTTTTTAGCCAACACTTGGGTTTATATTTCTTAAGTTTATGTTAGTGATTCAAATACTGTGGTCATTTAGCATACTTGCAACTTCAAAATCATATAAATCAGAATGCCATGATGGATAATATCAGTAAGTAGCCAACATCTAGGGAAAGCCTCAGTATTAAGGCAAGTGGCATACAACAAAGATTTACATCCGAGAGTTAGCAGAGGGATACCAGAAGAAAGAGAATTATTTTGAATGATTCCCTAGATTTGTCCATGGAATAATTTACAAAGCATGTTGAGTCAATGGTGTTTAGGTATAATTTGGTGAGTGAAAGAATCAGGATTATGATGGATACTTGATAATAAAATGCCTATTTTAAGAAGTTTGCTGATATTCCTGCAATGGAATTTTATGTGCACTGCAGATATTCATAATGGTTCACTAAGGTGCTTTCAGGCATAAAATCTATTTTTGTAACGGTCATTGAATGCAAAACAGCTTTAATATCAGAATTAAAATCTTCCCATAGATTTTCTATTTTTGTTTTCCATCTACTCCTGCATATTTGGAAGTATGAGGTTCATTCATGGGGTTGCCAAGGATTTTATGATCTTTGGAGAGGAGAAGCAGATGGTCCCAGAAAGATGAGCACTTTGAATATTGCAGTAGATTTGGGAAACAGACCTACAGCTGCCTGGGGATATACACGAGAATTTTAAAAGGTTATTAACTGAACTACCACAAGCTGGGAAAATAACTCAAAACCAGATGCAATCACTAATTGCTCACTTGAACTTTGCCTATGAAGTTATTTCAGCAGGAAGATTATTTTTCTGCTGACTCTAAACAAAAGTTAGAAAAGGAGATAATTAATAAGATTAAGAAGGCAATTAGAGCTGGTGATGCTTGAAGTTCTCTGTGAATGTTGCGCATTTGAATTCATCAGGTGACAGTAACTGCACAGAATCATCATACACAGAACCCCTTAGTCCTGGAATGGACATCAACAAAATCAACTGTTCATTTTTATTGGTTCACACACAGTTAGGAGGAACCACAAATACCAAAACAGCTTTCAAACATTCTGAAGAAGCTGAATTTTAGTTCTCCTATTAAGCATAAAGAATCCTCATCCCATCTGCTACACATGTAACATAAAAACTGTTACCACCACTGATAAGTGACTTTTTACCTTAACAGGATATAGTAAAGTATTTTTTCCGTATCTCTAAATTAAAACAGAAAAACAAATTAAATCAAAACAGATTCATCATGGAGTTCTGACAGACAAATAAACTCAACCTTCAGTCTTAAGGTGATTGCAGTGGAAAAGCAATCTAACAGAACAGGATGAAACGTCATTGATGCCAGTGAAGAATACAAAAGAGTGGCAGAAATGTTAGGAAATTCAGCTGCAGTGTAAAATCCCACCAAATGGATTTCAGAGTATTCTGCTGTAAAATTTAAAGGGGGAAAAATGATGAAAAGTGAGGCTAAGGACTTTTTCCTTGGTACCACTACAAGAACTATGAGACTACAAGAAATCTGTTACTGTGAGGCACCATCAGCACTCATGAGGCTTTACATATCCCTCCCAGCAGATGCATAGAAACACACAGAATAAAGATTCCTTAGGCTGCCAGCAGTGTTCAAATACTAAGCAGACAAACGCCTCATTGCTTAAGCAAAACTGTGTTGGTTGGAAAGAGGAATGTACACACTTGTCCTTGCAGCCAACACACAGCTGCTCAGAAAAACCAGCAATAGAAGACTCTGAAGAATGGGTTCATTGCCAAGTGGTTCAGAATTATGCCACGACTGCAGACATGAAGAGCAGCTTCATGGGATCAAAAGAGAACACAATTGTGTTTGCACATTTGAGGTCCTCTTTTCTGCAGCTGTTGCATTATGGTAGGATTTTTTTCAGAAGGAATGCTGAGTGGAACAATAAAAATGCCCACATTTTAGCAGGAATGCCATCACTGTATATTCCAAGTAGGGATGAACTATACTACCACACTTTCCGCTTTCAGTTATCAGTTATCCACTGGTTACAAATTCTGCAAATCTCCCAGCAAGGGACCATCAAGCAATACAAGTTACAATTGCTATCAACCAAACGTGAATTGACAAAAATGCTCAAAAGTAATTTTGTGAATTTATATGAATAGAAGAAAATTTATCCATAGAAAACTCGTAATTTCCCTTTTAAGAGATCTAGGAATAGAGACAAGTTAGAAAATCAATTCAAGTGGAATAGTTCAGCTGGCTGCCCTAGCCACTATGCTGTAGCTCCAGAGTAGGTTATCAAGCTGTGTATCAGAGAATTTTTGCTACATTAGGGAAGTCTCGACCTTCCTTTTAACATTAAAAAATGCATACATGGAAAAGCTCCAGGCCCACACTGCCCTTGATTTTATTTATTAATATACTCAACAACCTGCAAGTTAAGGTTACTAATTTTAACATGGGGAGTTTTCTCCCCTATGAGCATTAAAACGTGCACCGTTCCCACCAATCTTCTTTTCAGCCTGAGCTCAAACATTTGTAGACAGTGTAGCCAAACATTTTCCTACCTTTACCTATTTCCCTGCCCAGGATCTCCAGACATTATTAGCCGTTTTTTAAAAATCCAGCTTTTTTTTAGTTCTCCCTTCGTAATGTCCTTTTGCCTCTACATGGAATTACAGATGTATATTCATGTTGTCACAACACAACAACTATTTTTACTATGTAGCCCAATCTTCTAATTACCCCTGAGAGTTGTCCTTCCCCCATTTTACACACCAGAATGAATTATCTGACAGTCAAGGAGAAAAACTAAAACTATGCTATCCGTGAAAATCAGCCTGATTGTTCCTGTGTTTACAATGAGATATCTATATAAACACTGCCATGTGAGTTTGTGCTAGGGTTTTACAAAATAATATTTTATAATTTAATGAATCTTATTATTTCTGACATCATTCCAACTAGTTTTCTCTCTCTCCAGCTGAGTCACATGTGCTATCCCTTTAGTAAAAATATCAAATTATGTAGGCATGCATCCCAAAAGCAAAAATGCTGCTTTCAGTGTTTTTCTCTTTCTATAGCAGTCTTGTTCTTTCTTTCAGTGTGACACAAGGATCTTCATAACACCTTTAACAGGAAAATCTACCAAAAGAAAGCTCCAGCACCTCCACCTTTGATAAGCAAGCCAAGAGCTGGTGCAGATGTAATCCCTGACTGAACATTAAAAGTAAATGAAGCTTTAAGCAATTTTTCCTCTGGGGTCAGATGAGTCAACTGCTGCTTGGCCCGATAGGAGCTCAAGGTTGGCAGCTCCATAAAGAATTGAGCAAACACACTCTTCAGCATCATTTGTGTTACAAATGGAGATGTAAATACAGCAGCAAACCCCAACTGTTTTTCTGTCCTTTGTGAAATCATTTTCCTTTGTTGATTTGAGATTATGCATAAAGATTGAGTGCCATATTTTGCAGACTCTTACTCACCCAAGAGATTTTAAAATGCATGATTTCATTGCCCAGTAACATGTCACTAGGGGTTCACCAAAACAAGATATTGTTTTATTAAACATGGAAATGTAGTGCGTTTTTATTATTAGCATTTATGTAAGCAAGTGATAATTTATATTCTTAGAACAAAGATCACTGTATATCCTATTGCTCTCCCTCTGCTGCTCTTCAATTTCACTTATTTAAAAAGAAGAAAAAGAGAGAAACACCTGAAAACCTAAATATTGCTGTGATGGAGACTGATTTTCTGCAAAAGAGAAACTGCTTCTTCTCTGGAGCTTTGGAGCCACTGTGGGTCCTTATTCTACACCTCCCAAACAGCTCTGCCAAGTGAGAGACTGAGCAGTGCTCACTGTGGTTAGCCACTAAAATTATTCTTCACCTTTCACAACATCGGATCAAAATTAAGAGAGGCAAACTTCATACACAGAATTTTAGATAATCACCTGCAGTTTGAGAGGTTTGTAACCCTGCCCTTAGCACTTTTCTTCAGGACCTTTAGAATGCATACTAAACACTGTAGTTAAATCCTCGGGCACATCAGAATCTGTATTAACAAGTACACTAAAGATGTATTCTAAAAAGTCAAATTCTGTTAAGAAATGGATGATTTTTATTCAGAACTGGATAGTTCAGATTGACTAAATGCTGCTCACTAGATTTTGTTTTAAAGCACTCCTCAATGCAAAACTACTCTTTACAGTTAAATCCATTAAATTTAAGAGGGAAGGGGACAGGAAACCTGTGTGTCATCAAATCAATTCAAGGCTCATGGGGCTTCCTTGGCTAATATATATTTTCAGAAACATGACATTACTAGTAGTGCAAAAATTTATCTACTATTTATGCTAAATCTATTCTCAGACTGAAGAATTGTTACCAGTTTTTTGGTCAACAACTTTATGTTCCATGTTTAAATGTTCTTTTTTTACTGAACAAGTATTCCCACTTCATATTAGTCCCTCCTCACACCACTGCCAGTATCATATCTTTCCAAATCTTTTTTACATTTGGATTAGACAGGTACATTCATCTGGAGCACAGGTCAGAACAAGCACAACTGTTCAATGAAGTTAACAACATTGCTAAAAATTTTGGCAATTCCCATCCCTCCACTTTCCTGTCATCAGCAGTGAGACGACAGCAATAGCTTTATGTATTATCCTATTAAATATTTAGCTGTGCCAACCATACTATGCAGTGATATTTTGTTTCACATTTAAATGCCACAGTTTATTGTCAATATAAAAATTATGAATATATAAATATTGCAAATCAATGACAATAAAATAAAGTTTTGTGCAGTATATTTTGATGTAAACTTTGCAAAACACAGAAAAATAATTTCTGAAATACCCTAGCATCTGTACTATCTAAGGAGCTGGGGCAATGGGGAAGAGAAGAGAAGCTTATACTTTCTTTCCTCCCTGAGCAAATTTGGGGCAGAGATGGCAGCTCAAATTCTGGCCTCAAAGTCTGCTTTTCTTTGTGAGTAAGCTATCCAAATTAGGACTGTAGTAAATATAGATCACTGCGCCTTCTCTGCAGGTTCAGTTGATGGAGTTTCGCAGCAATGAGTCACCAGACCCTGTTCTGCTCCTCCCAAGCCTCCTGGACCAGCTGGGAGTGGCTGCTGTAGGAGACAGGACACCACGTTAGAGGGACATCTGGCTTGATTTTCCAATGGCTTTTCACATCTTTAAAGCCAGAGAGCTTTCCTGTCCTGCCCTGTGCGGCAGAGCCCCGCACAGCTGCGAGGAGCCCCAGCCCGTGGGTGGTACAGAGAGCTCGGTGAGGCTGTGCTGGGACAGCCACAGCCAGCTCACTGCTCTGCACTCCAACCACGCACTGAGCACACCACTTAGCTCAGGCCCAGCAGCACTGTGAGTGCTCTTCTTGACTGGCACCACTCTGCACAACAGTTAATAAACCTTTCTGACCCTCTGCTCTTGCACCTTACGAGTCTCAGGGCTCCAACAGCTGCTGCTGGGTGAATAGACCCAGCTGGAGCAGGGAGAATATGCTTGTGCTCAGACCCAACCACACAGTGCAGGCATCCCAGCATACCTGCATCCACCAGCAGGGCTGATGAGCCATACTCTGCACCACGGCAGGACTGTTCTGCTGCTTCCAGAGCCCTGGCAGCTGCACTAATGGATTCAGTGTGCTGTATCTCAGGCACGAAAAACCTGTAATCCATCTTATTAAAGACTGGCCTTGTAAAATCCAAATCTTGTTCCTCATCCTTCCAGCTTTCAAAGAGACCCTTTTACTGCATCTTTCCATGCTGTTCCCATTTTGCTACCATTTAACACACACTAAAACACTGCTGACAGTCTAAATTATAGCAAATGTACCTGGTAGCTCTTTGACAAACATAAAAAAAAATCTAAAAAAAAAATACTAAAAAACAACTTTTAGAGAGGTAACAAGAAAAATCTTGACCGTGGCTTAGTGCAGAACCTCTGCGAGCTGCATACTGCTGACCCACTGAGTGATTTCACCATTTTCCTGCCACTTACTCAAAGTGACCTATACACCCAGACTCTGAGACTCACTGAGCTCCTTCCTCAAAAGACCCTTCACAAAGGCAGACTAGCTCTGAGATGCTCTTTTCTTTTCACCCATGACCTTGCTGTCATAAATAAAATTGACAGTTATAAGCAATTCATCTGAGAGATGTTTTGAGGAAAAACTAAATTATTAAACAGCCTTTGCAAATGTGTTTAATTTCTGGGAGTTGAGTTATTTTACAAGACATTGTACAATTGTTTGGTTTGTTGTGCTCTAGAAGAAAAAGAGACCAAGTAGGAGATGTCACATCTTTGAGTTATTGTAGATGATGGACAACAGACTGTGGGACCAATTTAGTGATAATGTCAGAAGCAAGCTGACAACAGATAAATAACAATGCTCATGTAACAGCCAGGCAGCTGAAACATGACCTGCTCAATGCACTACAAAGATAGACTTTCTGTACTGTCCCATTCAATTATTCTCCTCTAGTTTCTCATTTCCCAGCAGATAATTCGATTTGAAGAGAAGGCATCTCCAATTTCCAGGGCTTCATTTCTCTTCTTTTTCCTTCTGATTTCACACAGACTCTTATGTCTGTACAGAATCAGCCAAGGCCTTTCTGAACTTCTAAGCTACACTTGAATTCAAACAAAGTAAAAAAAAAGAAAAAAAAAATCTTCAAAGGTAAAGGACTTGATTCTGCTAGGCAGGGAGGAGTGCTCCTAACTGTTGCAACTGCTAAAGAATCTTCAGGAATGTCAGTGTCCACAGAATCAGTTTCTAAATAAGAATTAAATATGATTTAACTGAGAAAAAGGAACTTCAGCTTTATTTATGCACACATTCAAAATCAGAGTAAGAAAACAGAGATTGTTTCTATCCTAATATTAAGATCATTATTCAGAATACATTCCTGTAACAGCTTTCCTTCCATAACAAAACAAGGCATTATAACACACTTTAGGAAACAATATATATTTTAATAAAATGTAATAAGGAAATTTCTCTATTCAAGACTCATAACATGCATATAACCTGCCAGTTTTCAGTGATTTCTTTATTGTTGATCATTCAGGGTTTTTTCTTTTTAGCAGAAAATAAATGCTTTTAACAATTTAGAAAAATACCTGAGTTGACTACAATGCTTTACCTTCTTGCGTGTACAAGAAGTATTCATTAAACTGCCTTCTGAAAGACTGAATTAGCAGTTGTATATTATTCAAAGAAAAAGTCTTACTTTCAGCCCAGAAAGACAATAGTCTTAAATCTCTCTGGGCAATCCTTTCCCAGCAAGTACTTCCCATAAACTGAAGGAACTAAGCACACCCCTGTCATTTATGAATCTGGGCTTTCCCTTCCCACACCAAGCAAGGTAGTGATATTTCTCTCACTTGCTAATCCTGAGAGTGCCATGTCAAGAAATGCCCAGTGAGTGATGCAGGGAACAGCCACAAACTGATGAGCAGCAGCACAGCACCAGTGTGACAGAAGGCAGCACACCAGCAGGTGTGGTGCACTGCAGCTTTAAAATTCTAAGTCTATGCAAGCAGCTTTTGAAAAGCAAAAAGTCTCCTGAAGTCTCCTGTTTCAGACTCCACCAAACAAACCAGCTACACCAACTGCTCCAGCTGGTCTGCTGGAGGGTACATGTTTGCAGGGTCTCTGAGAATGGTGTCAGAAAAAGAACTAGAAAACTGGATCATAATCTATGCAAAAGATTTGACACCTTGAGAAATAAACAGGGCCTTCCAGGAGTAGCCCAGGGAAGGATCAGGATGGTTTTCATTTCATTCTTCCTCTCAAGAGTTCATCATATCTCACTTTTCAGAAGAAGCCAGGGAGCCTCAGGCTGCTAAAGTAATTCCCAGGAGCTGATTGGACCTGCTCAAGTGTGAAGCCATAAACTGCTGCCCATCTCTGTAATTAATCTCTGCACACTGCTTGCCCCCTGCAATACAGGCAAAGGAGCTCCAGTATCTGTTTTAACCAAAGGTTTATGTGGCATGTTTTGACACACTGTCCAGACAGAGCATTTAACTTATGTCTTGTTATCATCTCTTTATTCTAATCCCCTCTGTAAATCCACAAAGTGGTACCTTTGTTAAAGCAGCACATAAGCATGTGCTACATAAAGTCTCAAATATGGTCAATAATACTTATATAACAGTTACAACACTGCCTTGCCATAAAGCTCAAATAATGAGAGGCCAGAAGAAACCACAGTGGTATCTCACCTGGTGTACTTTTTCAAATGAAATGATCCCTTTTGACATGTTCAAAGCCAGCCCAGGACACACAGCCATCTGCACACAGGATGGCAATAAATGTGACTTCTGTTTCTGCCTCGAGAAGGTGCCACCTTCAAGCTGGGAGTAAACATATGCAAGTCAAGGCACTCCAGAAGAATTAAGATATTTTCAAGTCATCCTTATTCTTCAGCCATAACTTTTTTTAGCTTTGAAAAGTGTCTTTACAACTAAGCTACTTTTATCTTCACTCTATTTTCTGTAAACTTGCTTAATTCCCTTCCTCAGAGATTTTATTTGACTATAAATGAACAAACAGCTTGTTTTCCACAAAGGCTACATTTTCCCTTAACAGACAATTTATACAAGGCTTATGGCAGAACACTTATTATTGCCTAAAGGTATTTAATTCTGATTATGCCCTTTGCTAGCATTATGCAATTGCCATGATATAGGCTGCCCAAATCAAAAATACAAATTCATTATCATGTCCTTATGTAGTCAAGATTGGTCTTTAATTATTTCTCAAGCTTTCATGAGTCAGGGCTGTGTAAAACAAGTGTTGTTAACAAGAATTACTTGATAATTTGTGGGACACATCTGTATCAATTAATTATTACAACGATTATTTTTTATGCATTAGAAACCTATATCTTTCCCATTTAAAATCTAGGGCTGTTTTATTAAACAGCATATTAGTATTATGAACTATTCAGAGAAGTGGAAGGGTTAATAATGAAAAAGGTGTGCACTCAAAATGGAGCTGATGCACATTGAAGTCAAGTTCTAGCTTGACTTCTATCTAGTTCTGGCAGAAATTACATGGAAAAAAGAATCCCCATGGCAGGGAACAATGTACAAGTCTCTTCTGCAACAGCAAGCAGCAACTCTTAGGTAAAAAGTGTTTCTTTGTCCCCACTGACAGAGAGCATAATTGGAAATGTTAATATTCTTGACATAGAAAAAGAATATAATCCTTTTGAAACATCAAAATTGCTTCAAAGAGCTCCTGATGCATTGATTTTTTTCCCCTGACATTAAAATAAAAGCAGAAAGAATACTAGTATAGACTCCCTGTGTAGTACACTGTCCTGCCAGAACTGAAATAGAGCCTGCAGGACACAGATCAGTTGGGAAGCTTTACATTCAACTGGCACAAGCTGAGATTACTTTAGAGCAGCACTGTAAAGCTCCTGTTCAGAAACCAGCCTGGACACAATGCCCTTTAATTCCAGATTCAGATGTAGCAAAGCACACAGAGCAATTCCATTAATCGACCATGTGAATACCCTTACACTCAACAAAGTTCCCTACTTAAACCCTCTAATTTACACTATTTATTTAAAATTTAAGACATACTTAAAGTATCTCATGTCACTTCTCTTACCAATGCAGTAAAGCTTACTGAGTTTAGGTGTGCTGAATTTCTTTCTTCATAGGTTTACAGGGATAATTTTAAAATATTTTTCTTCAGTCTGTTGAATGATGGGAAAATTGTACAATTAGTTTCAATCATACCAAAGGAGGGTTATCACATGCTAGTGAAGATAAGAAGAAATGACATTGCTACATCCCAGAGGTACTGCTTGAGAATAAGCTAAATATAAAAGACCTAATTGTCTACTTACATAAGTTTAAAAACTTTAGCCTTTGCCAGTGCTTTGAAGGGAAGTCAAGAGTTCTCATCAAGAGACAGATTCTCTACAGGCACTGGCACACCACCAATTAGGGCTTATACCTACCTCATATTTATAGCAGAGAAGTGCCACAGCACAGATTCCTGGCATAAGCAAGGAGGTTGTGTGATTCTCAAGATGTAGCTGATTTTCCAGTTTCTCATCAATTCTGTTTTGCCCTGTAATGGCATCTAGGATGTTGTAGCCCTGTAGGTCTATTTTCAGGCATTTTTCTCCCCTCTCTGTGTTTGCTCATCTCCTGTGCATGTTCAACCAATCTGAAAAGTTCCAAAAAGCACCAATTAGGCAGTGACACTGACACTCTAACACTGTGCCTGAGGACCTTTTCTAGAGTTCTCACCTTTACCTCTGAACTAATGATATGTAAATACCATCACTTCAACCTTCACAGCTTGAGAAAATCAAAGCATCCTGAGGGCAAATGTATGTATAAAGGAAAGCCATTTATGTCTTCACTCAGTTGAACTCACATAATAAGACTGTGCCTCAGGCATTTTATCTGTCATTTTAATGTGTCAAGTGAATGGGTTATTGGCTTATTTCAGAGAGGGAACTGTCTCATTGGGAGGGGACATCTTGACTTATATGTGACCTGGCTTTCTCCCTGAATAGTCAGACTTTGATTCAAATGCAAATATCTTTAGGGCAGCTTTCAACACAACCAGTGTGTAAAAGTCATCAATAAAAGAAACCAAAAAATGACTAAAAAAATAACAAATGTCAAGCATGTGAGATGTCCATTAGTTTCTTCCTGACCTAGATCCATAAAATAGAAAGCAAACAGCAGGTGCCTGACAAATTGATCTTCAGGAGTGCTTAGAAAGCTTAACTTTCCTGTGCTTAGTCATTACATGACTCCACTGCATGCTTAGTCCATTGAAGAGTTCCAGTTATCTGTGTTTTTTCACCATTTTATTTATTGAAAAGAGCATCTAACTGACCAAATTCTGCTCTAAGGTTCTCATTACACCAGCTTTGTTTGTCAGGAGAGAAATACTAGAAAATGAACAACTAGGCAGAACTTTAACCTTCTGCAAAATCTTTGGAAATTTATGCAAAAGATAAAACTAGCAGCAGAGCCAATTTTTCAGGCAAGTTCATACTAAAAATTTTGAAAATGTATCTATGGTGTGACGAAAGTTTCAGGTGCGAAATTAAATACTCGGCCTGTCCCTTGTACAGAATATGCCAGAGTTACCAGGAACACTGTGCAACCACAGTGTCTCTATTCCTTAAAGATTTTAAAGTGCTAAATATTTTGCAGGGTAGACTGTACATAAAGATGTACTGCATTGTCCAGTGTGAAGCCCTCACTGTCCTGTTTTAGGATTAAAGCTCTATCAGCTCCCAATCCCTGAGTAAATCAGCACAGGCAGAGTAGAGTGAGTCCCATAACCTTGCAGGCCTAACTGCAGTGTATTTTCTCTGACAGAGATAGCCATATGATGGCAGGAATAGGACCAGAAGGCAAACTCCTTCGACTGGAGACAGAGTGGCAAGTTCTGTTCTCAGATAGGCAGAGGATTTTGGGGGAAGCTCTTCTCCTTCACTTACAGAGTTACTGCAAACAGAATTGGACCACTCCTTTCCAGGGCACTTGTCAAATAGTACAAGCAAGACAGACATAACCTAAATATCTTTTTGCTTTGCACTCTCCATCGCCAGATTTCAGAAGAGACTGACTGCTGTGTGTCTGCACTCTGTAACAAATACTAATTTATGTACAAAAAGCCGTTAAGTTGGCTCTAACATTTGAAAATTCTCCTTGGGATCTCAGTATCAAAAAATAACTTTTTCTGTAATGTTTATCAAACAAACCAGGACTTTCAAGTGGTCTTCTTTGCACAAAGAGGTCCAGGAAGGTTTTTCTTGTGCTTAAATTAGATTTCTTATATTTCAATTTCAGCCCATTGCTTCTTGTCCTTTCTTCAGATACCCCTAAAAAACAGTTTGGCGCCATTGCTTTTACACCCTGACTAGACAGTTATATGCATTAATAAGATGCTCCTCACAAATCTTCTCTTCTCCAGACTAAACAAGGAAAGTTCTCTCAGCCTTTCCATGTTTGAGAGATGAACAAAGCCCTCACTCATTCTCATGGTCCTCGACAAGGCTTTTTTTGTAGGTCTGTATCTCTTAGACTGGAAAACCTAGAAGTGAACCCAGATTTCCAGATGTGCCTCAGCACTGCTGAGTGGAAGGAAAAGGATCACCTCTTAACTGTGGAAATGCTCTTCCCAATGTAGCCCAGCAGACTGTTATCCTCTGCTACCTCAAGGGCACATTGCTGGCTCGTGGTCGACCTGGTGCTCATCTACACCCTCAGAAAACTTTCTTAAGTTTCCTTCCAGCCAGGCATTGATGCCCTGCAAATAATACAGGTAGATAAACAGATTCAGGGAAACAATCCTCAACTCATGCCTTTTCAATGATGTCAATTAATTGGACAAGAAGCAAAAATCCAGTCACAGATATAACCCCAGGATTACAGCAAATGCCTCCTGGTAACCTAAAGAGGTTCTCAAGAAAAAAAAAAAAAGGAGATAATCAAGTTGTCACATCAATGGACAGAGCTCGCTCACCAAGGAAATACTAGATACAAAAGGGCTGTCTACTGCAGCAGGAAGCATCATCACAAAAATGCCTGGAATACAAACAAAGCAAATGCAGAAATTAGATACAAAATTTAAATGACTGAGACAAAGAAAAGGATTTCTCTCATCTGTTGTTGGAGACACAGACACCATTTCCTTGAAGATAAAAGCCACAACAACCTTGTCACAACTACTTTCTTCAATTCATTCCATGCCTTGATCCAGTTTGATTATGTACATTTTATGCATATTAGTCTGTGCTTAGACTTTATTTTTAGGTTGCATGAACCAATTTTCTTCCAGTGCTGTAGTTCATCCAGGGATAGTCTGTTCAAAGGAGTATTCTGTATACCCAGTATACAAAAGATGCTCTGTCACACTGAACATCATTTACTCTACACACTAGTTCATCAGCATCCCAGCAAGTCCTGCAGCCTCAAACACTCCTTACCCTCCTAGAGGCTGCTCCAGCCCCTTGGAATTCCAAGCCTTTTTGCATGAGTTCTGAGGCCACCCTGAACAGGAAGAAAAAAAAGACTTCTCTCTCCTGACAGAGACCAAGCAGGTTCCTGTAATGCTGGGGGTCATTCCAGCCAACACACAGCATAAGCACATCCTGCATGCTATTAGAAGAAAATAAAAGATACTGTGTGTGTGTAAAACCTAGCTAGCAGAGGCAGGGAGGCTGAAGACAGTGACAAGAGTAAGGACAGAGCCCTGCTCTTTAACAGTTCACCCTACAAGAGAGCACATTTCAACACTCAACACTGCAGCCTCTGACTCCACTTCAGTGGAAGTGGAGTTATATTTAAGATGTATTTACAATTCACTGCCTACTGTCACAAGCTCTGCAAGAAAATCAAGAGATGTGAATCAGTTCATTAACAAAACAAGAGGGGCTGATAAATGCCTTAGAGACAGCTCCTTTAAGGGAGAAAGGAAAGAGATACTGGAGTTCTCTCTAGAATGCTCATGGAACAAATGTCAAGTGTAAATACATCTTAAAATAGCTGCACTGACTGAGATCTCTCTCTAAAGATCTTTTAAAAGAGCACTTTTCTTCTAACTTGCTTGAAAATATCTAAAAGGTTGTCCTGGGGTAAATGAGACAGGGATGCAAATACATTACTCAACACTGGCATGAACAGTGTAGCTCCCCTTCACTGTTTGTTTCCTACATTACACTGCATGAGATTCTCACACATGATCAGCTTTTGGGAATCTCTGCTGCCGCTGGGGTCAAGAGATCACACATGTGACTCAGCAGCACAGTAGCTGTGCTTCAGTAGGGCCTTGCAATTAGCAGCCTAAAAGTAAGTAGTTCCTATAGTTCCCATATATGATTTATTAATAAGATAAATAAGGCAAATATTCATAACTCTCTTTTTGCTTTGCTACAGGTAGAAATTGATAACCTTTGAGTAACTATGAAATTAAGGAGGTAAGCTTTGCAGAGTGCACCTGACAGGAATGCATTGCAGACTCATCGAATGCTGAATGAAACTTCCAATTATAAAGCAATGAATTAAAAATTTATGTAAATGTATATCACCAAGGACATTACAAATCTAAACATTACGATTAAGATCAAAATTTATTTCCCTGGGAGAATACTCATTGAAGCAACCAATAAATTTTTACATAAATCCCATTAACTTTCTATAGCAAAACCAAAACACCCAAATATAACTTCCTAACCAAATTTTGATCTTGGCTCTTGAACAAATATTATCACTTAAAAAGAATGACAAGTTTATGGCTGGAAAATAACGTTCAGGAAGCCGTATAAAGCAGCATAATTTTAAGCAGTCATCTCTCTTAATTTGAATCAAATGAATATTTTAAACTATCTTTCTTACTATACATTGATGAAACTTGCCCTCTGAACACCACAAGGAAAAATTGTCTTAAAGTCAATATTCTTCTGGCAGAATATCTGAGGGGCTCATCCTCCAACATCACAACCTGTTCATCTGTGCAAAAGTCTGACTGACTTGTGGTAGATTAATAACATGTTTCATCTAGTGTTACTGAAACATGGTATTTTTAATAAAAGAATGGCATTTCTACAATACTGAACTCTGCATTCCAAAGTTTATTTCTTATTGTTAAAGCAGTAGTTCATATGTCTGAACTGATGTTTGACAGCTCAGGCTGGTGGGAGTTGGCATCAGTCTTTTGGCATTTGGTCAATGGCTGAGAACAAGAAACTGCAGCTGACAAAGTCTATGTAGAAAACTTCACTGTTTGTTCCAGTCCTGTCAACACAATGCTAATCAAGACAATGATAATCAAGAAATGGATTTCTAAAATGCCTATATCATTTTCATAAAAGAAAAAAAAAAATCAACTTAAAGAGGAACTCCTCTAAGACTTGAAAAGCTTCTTTGGAAGATTTCCACACCTGTTAGATGAAGAAAAGAGGTTTGCTTTCACTGAAAAAGATAATTTTTATCTGCTACTTGCATTAACACATTACTCCAAATATCTCTTCCAGAGATTACTCATGGCCTTGAGTGTGCCATAGATCCTTGAACTCTGCAAAATGGATTTTTCACAACAAAATACCTACAGAAATACCCTGAAATGACTCAGTTACACAGACACACAGATTGAACTAAACCATGTTTTGGGATGGGAGAGCTACAGAAATGGTTCCGTGCTGTTTGCTGGTACACACAAGACTTTCCTCAGTAACTCTGCCAGAAGCCAATGGCCTAGGAGCACAAGAACATCAGTTCCATACTGAACAAGTTAAAAACACAAACTTTATCAACCACACTTCCCATCATGGCAATCTGCAAATTGCTTCCAAATTAAGACAATAATGTGTGTTCATTAGTCAGATTGTAGCGAGCAAAACACAACTTCCTCTAGTAATGTTTCATTCTGCCTTCACAAGAGGAGAGCTAACAAGAAAAAAAAGAAAAAAAACATCCTTACTGTAAGGAAATATTGAAATAACTTAGACATTATCTTTTAGAAGAGAGTGGAGAGGTTTAGAAGGGCAAGATCATTAGGTACTATTTACTTCCAGGATTTTGAAGGATTTAAGGAGATCTTAAAAATTTGTTTTCATTTTCTCCTTAAGTTCAATGTACTTCCAATTTCAGCCTTTAAAAATAATTAAAACCAAACCCAACATGCAACAAAAATGACCAAAAAAAAAAAAAAAGAAACTACAAAATAATCCCAAAAAAAACACCAAAACAAAGACCTAAAGCCAAAAAACCTCAGAGAAGAAAGACCTTACTGGGAAAATATCCACTCATGAACATATCTCAGCCCTTGCAAAAGCTCATTTTCTTGGGGGAGAATGAATACATCAGCTCCTTCAGTTCTGCTTCAAAGGCTATTTGGAAAGACTTTCATATATGTCTGATTAACAGAGGTGGAATACAGTACCCAAGCAACTAGCAGGGATTTCTAGCTTGCTTTTTCTTTAGAAAAGCAGAAATTCAACTGGCAGTTTAATTTTTAATATTTTGGACAGAGAGTGAAAAAGATCGAGACTGACAAACTAACTCTAATCAGTTTGGGATATTCACTTTCAAAAAATGTCCCAAACACAAAGAAAAAAAACATAACTGGTTGCTCATTCACATAGGACACGAAAAGCTGCAGGGATTGGAAGCAGGATGCACAACACAAGAAATGCCCAGAGGCTGGCATTCTTTGAACTGCCTCACTGCCCTCTGCTCAAGGCTCCTACAGCTCCAGCAGCTCTCAGGAGGATCAGCCCTAACTGTAGGAGAAAAGGACCAAGAAGAGGAGAAAGAAAAAAAATCAACCAATGAACTTTCCTGTTTTCCTGTTCAACTGTTTTTTTCTGGGCAGTTCCACAAGTAAGTTATGGGAAAACAGATTTTAAGTCTGAATCAAGTCTTTCTATTGAGTTCACTTAGATGTGATAAGGACTGATATGATCCAACCTCTTTAACAGAACTGAATAAAAATAATTCTTGATCAGAAAACAGACAGCTTTCTTTATGATATCATGAAAGTGGATGTGTTGCATTTCTTCTCATGATACATCTGGACAGAGTAATTATCATATCCCAGCTGTATTATCTTGATAGATTAAAAACAACCCTCTAGGGCTTTTTCCTGCCTCTCAGACTTGGATTTGCTGCTTGGATTAGAACTCAGAAAAACTGACTTTGAAGCCTGAAGTTACCATTCAATATGAAAATCTATAGTCTACACAGGGATATCTGCAATATTAGTCCTTACAGTAGATAGATTCTGAGTTACATGCCTCAAAAGTACTGAAAGCTGAGTACAGAATTGTTTCTGTAAGCAAAGAGCTGCAGACAGTGAGAAACTTCTGGGCCCACCAGCGCCAGACTTCAATAAGCAGGAGTGAGTTCAGCAGAGGGCAAACTGAGATGTTCAGGGCTGGAACATTTTCCCTGTGAAGAGGAGCTGAAGGAACCTGGCTTGTCAAACCTGGAGAACACAAGGCTTTAAGCAGGACTTCAGAGCATCCTTCCAGACAGCCTTCTCAACAACACACGAGCAGGCCTTTCACAACACTGCATGATGGAAGCATGAAGCAGCCATAAACAGAAAAAAGAGCATTTCGGACTAAATATGAGTGGGAAAACCTCAAGGACAGTCAAGCAGTGGAACAGGTTGCCAAGGAAGGCTGTGTGGTCTCCATACTTCTTGGTCTTCATGACCAGACTGAATAAATCCTTGAATGATCTGATCTGATCTTGTGGTTGTCTCAGCAGGAGGTCGGATAAGAGATCTCCTACAGTCCCTTTCAACCTGAATTACCAAAAAAATCTATGATGTCATGTTCATATGTCAAAATTAATAGCATTTTGAAAAAAAAAAAACCAACAAAAAAAAAAAAAACAAACTATTTAGGCTCACAACAAATAAAAAACAAAAACTTAACATCACTACTTAGGCTACAGTACATATAACAGATGAAATTATATGCAACAGGACCAAACTGCCCAGAAAAAAAAAACAAACTATAACCTTCTAGAAATATTAGAAAAATGTTTCATTTAGATGCTAATTCCACCAACTAGCATGTTTATTTTCAAGAGCAGGGCTGTTCCCTCAGCTTATTAGTAGTATATTTGCATGAAAATGTGATCTATGCTTATTCATTACTCACTCATCTGCTCTTCCTGATTATGCCTCATTTGAAGCCACAGTCTGCAAATAACTGTTATGCTACAGAGAGATGATGTTGAGTTCAAGTAGAGAAAAGTTGCAGGAGAGAGAATACTTAGAAAGAAATACTGGTATTTTTTTCCCCTGAACATCTGTTTATCCATAAAAACTTTAAAAGAAAGACTAAAGGAAAATACAATGGAGAAAAAAAAATCCTGCATTCAAATAAGAACCTTTACATAAGGCAAAAACACCTGGACCAACCAGCTTCCCAAAGAGAATTTATCAGAAAGATGGAAAAAGACTTTTTATAAAGGTTTGTAGTGACAAAGAATGAGGATTTAAAACTAGAAGAAGATTTAGTTTGGATCTATGGAAGAATTTCTTTTACAATGAGGGTGGTGAGACTCCAGAACATGTTACACAGAGAAAAACAGATGTCTCATCATTGGAAATGTTCAAAGTCAAATTAAAAAGGATTCTGAGCAACCTGAAAAGTTGATAGATGTCTTTGATCATGGCAGGGGGATTCAACAAGAAGATCTTTAAAGGTCTCTTTCAACCCAAGGAAATTTAGGATCCAGTTAAGAGATGCGATTAGAACAAATCTTACCTCCCCACAGAAAAATCTCTTTGCAAATTCATTTGCATTGTGCCCATTGACATGGGTTTGCCTAAAGTAAAAACTTGCTAAAATGTTTGCTCATAGGAAAGTTAATTCTAAGAACAAGGGAAAAGCTATTCCTTCTTGGGAGGTATAGCCCAATATTATATTAAACTATGTAATTTGAATAACAGCAAAGTAACTCTGATACCTTCAAATCAGCAGGTAGAAATTAGGACTACTGAGCAAAACAATCACTCCTGATCTGCAAAACTTTTCAGAGCACTCAGAAATTCTTAGGGTAAGCTTGGCTACCAGTTTTACAAAAAAGGATTTCCCTTTTCTTACTGCTCTGTTTATTCCACCATAAATACACTAAGAGTACAATAAAAAATGAGATTATATTTTCTTGAATATTATGAAACACAATGGTTTTTCTGTTCTGCATATGATGCCTGCATGAGCAGTCATAAATGTCTTTGAGAATCAGGTTTTTTGTTTTTTTTCACTTACTAAATTTTTTATAGTTGTAAATTCCTGTGTAAATATCTTTTGAATATTTTTTGGTGTAAAAAAAATAAAAGAAGTTGGTAATTTACATAGGAAATAAAACTTATTTGCAATGGAGGCATATCACCCCCATTACTTTCTAGTAATAACACATAAATCCTGAAAGCTTTCGGAAGTTTCTAATCCAGAAATAAAATTGATAACATCAGTATGAAAAAGGCAATTTCTTTATTGCCTTTCAGAACTACATCTTCTAGTCTTACAGCATATCCTTATTTCCAGTTTGCCAAGCAAGCTGACCTAGATTTTGAAACAAACAGGATCTAAAAATAGACTATTTGCTAAAAAAAGTGTTGCACAGAGACCTCTGCAGTCAGCAACACTAAATCTCATAAGAAGGACATTCTGTTGTAAAAATGTGGCATTTTTTGTGCCAAACTTCAGCTTAATGCATTTCATTTATGAAATGTGTTCTCTTTATTTCAGTGTGGTAAAGTGAATAAGGCCCTAAAACACACCAATAACGTTATGACATTTATATTAAAGACCAGAATATACAGAGTGAAATTCTTGGCTCCACTGATATTCACAGAAATGCTGCCATCAACATTAAAAGACCAAAGTCTCCATCCAAAAAATTAATTTCTGCTGACAGATTTTAGAAGCTGGTACTTAAAGCCAGAACCAGCTTTCAGGTCCCATTTTTCAGACATAGACTAATTTCTTCAGCCCAAATTTTACTAATCACTATCTTGAAAACTTCTGAGGATGATTACTTTGATTTTCCTTTGCTCCATCTTCAGTTCTGGCTCTTTGGCACAGTGGAAGCCAGGACCTACCCCAAACTTCCTAACACTGAAGTCAACAAAAGCTCCTTCAGTTGTTCCTGTGTGATGGGATTTTCAGAGCCATGGCCCAGAGATGCAGTATCCTTTGAAGAATCAACATCTTAATTCAGAGAAAAACACAGGAGGGGTGATTCTCTTTTCTCAAAAGTCTTAATTTGTAAACCCTTCTTATTTCTTGATCAGAAAACCCTACTGACCACAGGGATAGACATGACAGAACACGTTCACATCCCACACTATCCACTGAAATAGTGGGTGTCTGTAGCTTAGAGCTGAGCTACAGAAATTTTTTAGCTGTTTCTTTTACAAGATAAAAGAACAGCTTCCTTTGGTACTATAGGCAGAATTTATTATTCCACCTTCCACTGGCCAATAAACTCTTTGTTTTGCCGTGACTTGGAAGCCCATTGAAAAAATAAAACTAACTGCACAAGAACTTCAGTTTGTACAAATTAATGTGGCTCCACTAAATTTATTGAAGGATCAGCAAGACAGCCTGGCAGAAAACTTGTCCTGGCTGTTTTAGGTGTTCCATTTAGCTGGGTATTAATGTGATTGTGGTTGATACTTGTTCTTGCCGTCTCTCAGATTCAGTTTCTGTCTGTGAGAAATATCTGATGCACACTGGTGGTTACAAATGAAAGTGCCCTCAGTAACGATAGGTGAAATGAAGCCAATTTCAGAGGCTGTCTGCTGATTCAACTGCAGAACATCTGAATTCTGCTGCCAAATTGGCTTTATCTTACTTAAAAAAAAAAACAAACTACAGAGTCTGCTACATTCAGAGTGATCAAAAGATCACACAACGTAGCAATAGTGTTTACATATTCCTGGCTGCATAAGACTAATTTTTCCCCCACATTAAGACAAAGCCTTCCCACAGGGACTTCAGCTGAGCTGACAGTTATAGCTGGGACAGGATCAGCAGGATTTAGCCCAATATTTTTGCTAACAAAGGACACCAATGCAGTGGGCTGAGATACAACATGCAAGAAAGTCAATCTATGTCAGGTCTTTGACCACCATCACAATTTCACTGTAATGCCTCATATCTGAGTGATTTCATGCTAATCTAACAGTGATTTAAAACACAAACTTCTTTCTAGCAACCTATACTACCCTTCAGGAAAAAGAGTGGCCCAGATTGTAGCCTGGGAAAATCAATGCCAAATTCAAATTATTTCATACTAGCTGGAGCTTTGACCCAAGAGTTAAATTTCACTTTCAGAAATTTAAGATTAAAATGTCACACAAAATACCACACAGCTTGAAATGAAAGGGTGCAATGAAAGAATAAAAGATCTGTGCATGTATTACTCCACGCACACACACACTGTGACACACAAAGAGATGCCTGGAAGTGAAGTGACATGCCAGTGAACAACCCAGGCTGGGTTTAAGGTGGGAGCTCGAATAAGCCTACATACACCTGCAGACTGTAGGAAACTTTCCTCACTAGCACAGAAAAACACAAGACAAAAAGGAAAGACACTGTCACAATAAAATAAAAAAAATCCAACCAAACAAACCAAAAAAAACCCACGTGGAATTATTCCATGTTTCATGGTCAATCTTCCCAATGTGAACCTTCCTAATATGAAAGAAAGCCCTACCTCTCCCAGGACCACAGACATGCAACTCTCTGATTTTCCCAGGTGGAATTACAGACTGTTGCATGTTCAGATATGTGTGGAATAGCAATGATGCCAGGGATCGTGCCATCATCAACTCAGCTGCCTGGGAACTTTGTAAGCCTTGCAGAGGGGATATTCCAGGGCCTAGCACCATCCAAAATGGAAGATGATCCAGTAAATTTGCACTGTGGGGAGGTGGCATCTTTAACGCTTTGCCCAAATGAAAAAGTTCTAATGATGAGAGGTTGAGCCTTAACTGCTGGATGCTGAGATCCTAGTCAGCAATTCTGGGGATGAAATTTTCTTGAATGTTGACCCTAGATACTAGTTTGTACCTTTTTTTTTTCAGATTTCCCACATATATTTCAATTCCTGACCAGACCTACTGTGAACAGAGTGGTAAATGTTAGCTAGAGATAACAAATGGCTGAAGCCAATCCCAGGAAATCCAGGGGGCCCAGAGGAGTAAGAGGAGGACAGCAGTGTTGAGGGGGAAAGGAGATAGAAGAGGATCAAAGTTCCAACGAGAATGAGGAATAAAGGCAAAAAAAAAAAAAAAGCAGAGATTTTTGATTGTGGAGAGGGGCCTCTTGGATAATTTTTGTGTCCCAGGCAATGACATTTGCTAGGAACCCAAGGGTCTGAGCTTAACCATTCAGTAGAAGGATTTCAATGAGTAACAGATCAGATGCTAACAGCAAGTAGAAATTCAGATTTCACTTATCATAAGCATAAGTTAGATTTTAAATTATTTGTTCACTGGGAGATAAGAATTCCACATTCCATTTAGGGACATAATTGCACAAGCTGGTAGTTTCAGAAAGAAGAATCTCTTCTCTTTGCCAGTGTCTTCCCTGACAATTTATCTTTTTAACGAATGCAATTAGGATGAAAAAAGATTGAGTATTTTCTAGGTTTAGTTTCAAAAATGCTTCTAAGTAGGTCATGTGAATCACAGTGTCTGCCAAAAGGTCAAGTTAGTGTGATTTAATCAAACGTGGCCAGTGGGGACAGTTTGCAGAAGTCATATACAAACACTTCACCACACGTCAGCACATCAATATGCTTATTCTAAAATATACTGTCTTTTTTCAGCCCATAAAAAGAAACCCTTAAGAACATAACATGAATTTTAAAAGAACAAAAGATTGCCTGCTATGTGGTATTATTGGTCAATTAATAAAACATCTAAATCCATTCCATACATCTACAAAAGTAAGTCAATCCTGTCTAATGGCCTGAACCAACATCAAATGAGGTGGAATTCTAACAGATGTTACCAGAGTTGGCACACAGTTGTTTATTAAAAGAACCTGTTTTCTTTTATTATAATATAAATACTATAAGTTCCTCATTATGTATATAAAAATCTGGGAGATAAAACAAATGAAGATTCAACATCTACAAAAAATATCAAATATCATATTTTTGCATATTTGCCTCTCATGGATAGAAAAATTAATGCTTTGCTAACACGCTAATTTAAAAGAACCATTTGTGTGAATGTGTTTCAGAAATTATACCTTCAATTATTACAGTATTACTAGCTACTGTACTCAATTATATTCTATAGGGAAAATTCTCTAAGTGCCATCAATACACAGTATGCTTTTAAGTCATGTGCAAGTTTTTCTAACCATAAGTTGGCATTACAATTAAAATGAACAGGTAGCTGCACTTGCCAGCTCCTTACCTACTATTAAATTAGCTACTTACCCAAAACAAGAAAAACTGCTGATTCTGGCATTACAAGTAAGCAAATTTTAAACTCACCCTCCTGATAGCAATAGCTGCCACGCTGTCTCATTTATCTTCTTGAGATAAAAAACAAAAAACTCAACTCCCAAATAAACACCCCCCTACTTTCAAGTAACCAACATAAAGCCATGTCCTGGTGTTCTCATTCAAAGCCCTTTTTTCACATCAGTTAAGTTTAAAGAGAAGGAAGGCTCCCACATAACCAAATGAAAGCAATGCATTTATTTCTCCTTCACCACGTGGATTTGCTGCAGATATTCCAATAACCAATAGCTAAAACCTTAAAATGAAGGACCTTGTCACTAAATGCAATCTAAGCAAAAAACTAATGAATATGCTGCAGATGGTAATCACAACATGCATAAATAGGTAGGAAGTGTAGTAAATCAATGGATTATGATGCAGGATGTCTCAACATGACAAACTGATTCTGAGATACCACAAGAATATTCCACTGCAGAAAGGATGTTTGCTCTGAAGCAAGGCCAAGCACTACATTTTTCATGGAAGTTAATATATTTCAGCCCTAGGACTCTGACTTTAAACCAAGTGACATCTCTGCGTGTTTGCTGTATTCCCACTGTCCTGAAACTCATGGCAACATGTCCCCGTGTTGAGGTCAATACACATCACCATTGACTTCAAAATATGTGTGATTAAGTCCCTCAGGCTTTTTTCATTATACATTCTTTACATCAGTGAAAGGATCGATGTGGGGAACACTAATTTAACAATGCTCAGTGCAGCCAGCACTTTTTTTTTAAATAATTAAAGAGCTCAGAAACCAGTTCATTGCTGGTGGGAGAGCAACTGCTCTGAAAAGTATGTACACAATTTCTGTATCCAATTCCATGTATTTCTTCATCACAAATTTAAGTTTCCCTGCCAGCAGCTAGAGGACATGTTATATACATATAAATTGGTGAAATTGTAATTCATATCACATCTGGCAGAAAAACTATATCTGTGAGGATTTTCTGGCCTTGATATCAGCGTGATTTGGCAACTGAGAAAACATATTCAATATTTTCTTTTATTCACTAAATTGTTTTGATTCGTAAATTCAGCAAAAGATCTGACATTTAATTATCATATTTAAACAATAAATTCAATGTAGATTTAATGAAGATATATATTTTATTCAACAGAGTAGAAGCAGAATCAAAAACACATTAAAAACAAACAAGCCCCCCAATGAGTCTCAGCACATTCTGCTAACCCCTAATGGTCTCTTGTGTATGTCTGTGTTTCTGGTAGTTCCATTTCAGCTTTAGAGACAGAACAGCTTACCAAAGTTTAGAAGGCTGTCAGCAGACACAAAGAAACCTCTCTGTATTTACTCTATCAGGACAATAGCAGCAGCAGTGGTTTATATGATCCTTATCATTACATAGCTTTAAAAAGACCCCAGAAATATTTCACTGCCTATCCTTGCAGTAAATAAAAACTAAAACCCTTGTACAATGTATATGCTATTGTCAGAAGAGGTATTTCAAGTTAGTACAATAAAATATTCCCAGGAGCAAGGCAGGGATTAAAAAATACACAATGATACAAAACACAGGTTTTTTTCACCACACTGACTTCCTCCAACTTGGAGATGAGTAGAGCCCAGCAGAGACACACAAAAGAGATTGGCTGCACTTGTATTCCCTACACACACCTACACCTGCACACTCCAGCAGGCTGTGGTTTTCTGCCCTACAAACTAGGACTATTGGGACATTTGTTTTACTTGATCATTGCACATCAGGGAGGGGCCAGGAAATAAACTCGTACATTAATTCTTCTGATGAAAAATGAAGTATTGTCTCACTGCTAACATTGGTTTCACGCTGTGCAGTTCACCAGTTCCTTCATATCAGGGCAACTAGCATGAATTTTGAGGGGCAAATAGATTAGGCCCAGCTCAACAGGACAGAACAGATTTCAATAATAGCGCAGAAAAGTTTCAAGAAAGATTTAAAAGAATGATGTGTAAGTAAGCGTGACTAGTGCATAAAAATTTTACCAAGAGGCTAACACTGACGTGGTTGAAGTCTTCCCTGCATAGCAATTTTCATTTGTCAGAACACCACTCAGGACAATTTTAGCAATAAAACAAAATCTCAAGGGGCATGTTAGGGATTTTTTTTCCCCCTAGATAGGCAATATGATTTACATAAGCAGTAAACAGCATCCTTGACTGTTTTCAAAGCTGTTCCTAGGATATTTGATCACCTTGTAAGTAGTTCAGACTACTAGGGAAATCTCAGCTTTGCTTTTGGGGTATTTGGTATTTTTGTGTACATATATATGTATTTCTTAATACATATATATAAAGCTGCCTTGATTTTATAATTACTCTGGCTTGTACTCTGTCTTAAAAGCACAAATGACAAAAGTGACCTTTGTCGTATGTTTATTACTCAATACAGCTGGCAATGGCTCCATGAGCAGAAAGTAAAATGGAGCAATATTTTCATCAGTTCACAAGCATGAAACCCAGAGATGCTTCCTCAGGTGGAGCTTTCTTCAATGGGAAAACTCCAGCAGTTTCTCTGACCACCTGACATGGACAGATTACAGATAATTTTTAAGTGTGTAGACTTGATCTTGATGCCCCTTCTATTAATTTACATCATGACTTGAGACTGCCTATTTAGCCTCACAAGACAGAGCATTTTAGTAGTCAGGTCCTGCGATGCTTCTGTTCTCAAGACTAGAGGACTGAAACCCACTCATACCCTGAAAAACTAATTAAGAAACACAACAAATATATACACTCCATTTCACAAATGGAACATTTTCTGAAACTCTTCTGCATTACTCACCTAGCATTATACATTGATTTATTTCATTAGAAGCTTTGAAATATTGTCCTAGGTGTAACTATAGAAGAGAACAGCTACCAACAGAGGCAACATGAAGCATTCTGCAGAACCTGGCAAAATCAGACTGTAACTTGCAATGCTGATAGCTGCAATATTTAAATAAATGTACTGTTTCCTTAATACTGTGTACAAGTGTATTTGATTCTGTTCTCAACAGCTCTGTTGTATATTTGATCTAAGCCAATAAATCCACACAAATAGGAAAGCTTGAAGTTATTTTTTTTTCAAAATTACCTTAGCTTAAAATTTTCCTAACTCACTATGATTTTATGTTTATTTAGTGCTGTATACAGACTAGAGATAATTATTTTCATTTATTTCAGGAAGAAAAGCTTTGGTCCCAAGCACTGCTTTCCAGATAAGTCTGATATGAAGAATATTGTAATTATCAGAGTTTGAGGCAAGTTTCTGAAATAACCAGGTTTCTGCATACAGTAAATAATTTCTTTAGCAACATCCACATGTCATTCTGTATTGCAGAATTTTTGCTTAATTTATATTGTTATTAACTCTGTCGGTAATTGTTTCCCACTCAATTGATTATATCTTCTGGAGGGTTGATTGTTCCACTGATACAAAAAGTTATTTCATCTTTATGCTTATTGGAGAATGTCAGGTAAACTAGATAGAAAATTACCAGTCACTTATTTTGTTTGAATACTGACAAAAGTGAAAATTAACTTGGGGATTTGGGTGATGGGAATTTTGTTTGTTTCCTACCTTGTTTGGTTTTTCTTAATACCAAGCTCCTACAATGAAGTTTGCATGTTACTTCTTTGAATATAGCCACTCCTGGAAATCTATGAAAAATATTTTTGAAGGAAGAATTTTAAGTTTGTTATGAGGAAGGATCAAATGGCAAAAGCTCAGCAATGTCTGTTTAGGCAATCCAAGAATTTATCACCCTCCAACTATATTTTACTTCTTATTTTTCAAGTACATAAACAGTTTTCCTCCAGCTTTTGGTCTACAAATCAGGTTGAGAGACATTTGACAGGATTCTCTTTTGACATCACAGATGTAATCAAAAACACAAAAATAGAAGCAATTTTTGCAAGCAAATTGCAGTTTCATATCAAAACCAAAAACCCAGCACTGCATTTGCAGAGCTTTATCATCCATCACACATAAGCAAGGGAGGATAACAGTACAAATGCCATACTTTCCTATAAAGGAGTGCATCCTACCATGAAAAACTGAAAACAAGAATGCTTTCAAAGTACAGTACGTCCTTTGTCAGCACAACAATAAACATGAACAGCAACAACTTTGTACTAAATCTGGCAGTGGGTGGGATGCTGTTTGTGCTGAAAAAGTTGTAGCAGTCTCTGTTAAGGCAGATTATCAGGAACTTTTAGCTTTCAATAAGGCCAACAAAGAACAACACATTATAAGTAATAATTGTTAGCTCCAAAATTACTCATACAGGTAAAATACTTGTGAAGTTACTGAAGAATAACAGCACAACATTTTGATGTATTTTTCCTTACAGCTTCTCTGTAGACACAGAAAGGCTGTTATATCTATTTCTGAGAAACTAGAAACAGAATGGGCAATGAGGTGGGTGACTAAGGGTCAAAAATGGACAGATACATACAACCTGCTAAATTATCCAAGCAGTTCATTTAAATGGTAGGAGTAGTGCAGTGTTTAGCAGGTAAGTACTTACATGTCCATTGGTTTTATTTTCTTCTTTTTAATGTAAACGGTTCTGTATTTTTCTTTTATATGACTGTGAGGGAAATTTTTAAAGCCTCTGTTACTGAGCTTTATCTACTTGGATGATCCATGGCATCCATTTATTGCTGAGAAAATAATAATCTGTGATAGTCCCGAACTCTTCTGACATCTTCCAGGGTGCAGGTAGAGTGTGGTTCTGCTGTTTAAATAGATGGGGTGTTCAGAGGTTCTGTGTGACTGACATTTGCCAAGAACACAGGAGCTCTGCATGTATGGGTGCACCTGTGGTGAAGCAGAGAGGAGAAAGAGCAGGTGAGGAGTAAGGCACACAAAACTGCTCGTTTTCCTAGAAATGTTCAGATGCAGCAGAGCACACAGAAGGAGCTGTTACTGCCACAGTGATTGAAAAAGATGAGCTCCACTGCATTTAGAACAGATTCCCCGACTCTCAGCTCTGAAATCCTTCTCCATATCAAGCTAAGCTATTTAGGGCTGGCAGCAGAAATGGCATTTAGCACTCTGTGCTCCCTTTGCTTTCTGTAAGGGCTCTCAGCCAAGCTCCCCACTAATCTAACTACCACGGCACACAGGAGATGAGCACCAGCACACGGATTGCAAATCAGATCACACAGTCATAGAATATGCTGAGTTGGAAGGGACCCTGGTCAAGTCCAACTCCTGGCTCTGCACAGGGCATCCTAAGTCACACCCTTGGCCTGAGAGCATTGTCCAAATACTTCCTGAACTCCGTCAGCCTTGGTGCTGTGAGCACCCTGAGGAGCCTGTTCCAGTGCCCACCCACTCTCTGGGTGAAAACTGCTATGGTACTACATGTCCTCAACAACACACAAACTCCATGGTTTGGCTTGGGGAATATAGAATAAAAGACAGGCAGGAAACTCAGGTAAGATGTGTGAAGGAATACAGGCACTGACTTGCTGAACATAACTGCCTGGCCATGCATGGGACACCCTGGGAGAGCTGGCAGCTCCCGAGGGAGATACAGGAAGGCTGTAAAGAGAGCACATCAGACAGGAGCAGCTAATCACAGTATGCAGGACTTGGATTCAGCTGAACCTGTATTTAAGATTTCAGCATGCCTACTATCTGTCACGATCTGAGTCCTAGATTTTGCAATGGGTGCAGAACCATGGATTGCAATGAGCTGTTCCATGAATGTACAGCAACCTATCCCACGTCTGAACATAACTGATGGAGCAAACCTTCTCCGGTTATCAATGTTAGCAAATTTAACCTCTTAAATTTCAAAAAAGAGACATCTTTTTAAAGGAAAAGAAAAAAGGAAAAGGCCAGCTCGACCAAGAGGCATACCACTGTTCTTCTGGCTAAATCTGCACTACTCAGATAAGGAAGTTGCACTTCAGTGGTCCCATGTTTAAATAGAGTTGAGGATTTCCACAGTGTAAGACATGTCAGTGCTAATAACTTGGCACAAATCAGCGTCTGTTATCAGAAAAACCAGTCCATTTATTTATCCATAAGTTTCTGGTTTCAATATACCTCATCCAAATTACAATGCAAGACAGATTCGCACAATTATACAAAAATGCGAGTCTATACAAAGGGGTATTCACAGCATTTAAATTAATGATTACCACATAGCTAGACATATCACAATAGCTCAAATATATGGCAGAAAAAAAGTAAAAAAATAATAATAGTAATGTTCTCTAATCTAATGCACTTTGATTAAAGAGATATACCACAAAAACACAATAGGAAGAAGACTGCAGGTATGGAATTATGCAGTGAAACACTCAAATTTCTTTTAAAAGATTTTTCTTAAGGAGTATACATGATAAATCTTGTCAAAAATACGAATTCGATATTAGCTCATTGTCACATATAAAGTCAGCTGTGTTGTGGACAGAATGAATTCCTACCCCTCCCCCAATAAGGTTTAAATTTGCTGGTCTTTGGCTTAAATACCAACAGTAACTGAGCCTGAGCCCTGCCCTAACACACACGACAAGTTTTGAGGGTGCTACCTGAGGCACAGAGATGTGCTGTAATGATCTGGGACCTCCAAGGAACCACAGGGACTCTCACAAGTCCCTCGTCCTGGTCTCAGCTCGGGGCTGAAGCCCCCAGCAGATGTGCAGTGACTGGGGACTCTGGTTGAGCGTGGTGAGGCTGGAGCAGTGCCCAGAGGCAGAGCCTGGGGCTCAGCTCCAGCCCGCCCATGGGCACAGGGCAGCACTGGGCACAGCCAGCCATGCAAGGTCTGCAGGGAGCTTCACTCTACACCAGAGACATTTCTTATTTCTATTTGTGAGTGGAAAAATATCTGTGTGAGACTCTCTCACAGAGAGAGAGTTTAAAAAAATGTTTACAGAACTAATTAAGTGGAAACTGCTACTGACCTTTTAATACTAATTATTTCTGACAGCATTCTAGAATAATTAAAAGAGGAAGACTAGAGCTCTTAAAGGAAACAGCTGTAGGGTGCTGAAATGCTATACCTGTCACTGCTGCCTCTCTGGCCCCACAAGGTCCTTCAGCCACAAATGCCAGTGCAAAGAAAAGTCACCCCACTGGTCTCTATTCCTGCCTCTTCCTCAGTGCTCAGCCCAGGAGATGAACACAAAGTGCCCCTTTGTTCTGCTGACAGCTTCACTAACTGCAAGGAAAGCTTGGGCTGGCTTGCACCAAGGACTGGCTGATCTTACAACATGGACATTAGAGAATTAGATTTACTGTCTACTTCAGAAAACAAGTTATCTCTGCAGCATCCCAGCCCCACCAACCAAAGCATCCAGTCTGCAGTACAGCCACAGCAAGAAAACTAGCTCTAAAGCAGAGAAACAGAACAAAGCAGCAAACTCTCATATTTTTAATTATGTGCAGCAATTACACAGGAACAAAAATTTCTTTATGCCAGTAGATTGAGTAAAAGCCAAAAGGATCACTTATTTATTACTACTTTGCAGTCATTTCATACTTTGTTGAACAACTTAAAAGCCTTGAGAGAACAAACAACTGGCAACTGCTTTGAAACGTTAAGCCCAAAAGGGAATTGGAGGCTGAGGCAATAACTTTACTTTCTGAAAAATATACATTCTGTGGATTGCAATTAGAGTTGTGGAAATAACTGTTTTGTCAGCCCACTGGCCAAAAGAAAAAAGGGGAAAATCATTCTAGGTCAGCAACATTGCCTCTCTGTACAATCACAACAGAGCAGAAATGTCCCCAGCCAGGGACAGAAGCTCTGTGATGATGGGTGGTGATTCCTAGACCTGGGTAGGATTTGTCATCTAATCCATTATTTTATTTCTGCTCAGAAAACACCCAGGGTTCCTGAGAAGGTCATGATTAAAATGTTTTAATATATTCATACGATTATTTTCCACTTAATTATTCATTTGCTCTCTTCTGACTTCCCTCATCTTTCCCCTTACAACAGCAGCTGCTCCCCAGTCTACTGTTTGTGTTTCTTGTTCTCACTTTTTAAATCAGTACAGATCGCAGCTTGAAAAATGGGCTGAGATGCACGTTGGGTGCTTATTGGGCTGAACATTTGCAAGGATTAATAACTCTCACAGCATGGGAAAATAGAGGATGACCATCACAATCAAATTATTTTTTTACTTTAGGTTTCTTCTTTTGCTCCTCCTCCTTACTGCGAATGCAGCAAATTTATTTGATTTTGTTATTTTCATTAGAAATAAAGATCCATCTCAAATTTTCTCTGGTTTTCAACAATTGTCATTAAATAGCACAGTTATTTTTCTCCTATTCTTCAGTTCTACAACTGAAATGCCAATATCATCCAAAGCCAGCCACTGGATATAAAGAATTTTTAGGAAAAGATACAAGAACTATGGCCTTATATGGGCACTGTTAACAACAGTGAACTCAGTGTGACTCAACCTTTATTCAAATAGCTGTGTCTGGAAATGTCCTGAAACCCTGCTTGTAAATACTACATTAAGGCTTCTAAAATACATGAAAGAGCTTTGGTTTGCCCATGACATTCATGTTCATTCTTCATTCCCCCATTTGGGCATGATAAAGATGTAACTCATTCCTTATACTTGTTTTTTGAATGAGAGAGGATGTTCTTCCAAAAAGACTTAATTCTGACCAGTATTTGAGCAGGATGAGAGAAGTGAAAAGTTATATAAGCCTTAGAGAGAACTCTAGTCTCCAAACAGAGATCAAATTTGTTCAAATACAGAACAAAAATGGTAAAAGTTTGATCTGTGGTGCATCATATATAAAAAAATTTCATATACAGGTTTTAATTTTTTAAATTAAAAAATTAATTTGTTCCTTCTCAAGTTTCAACCTATTTTGCTGCTTCTGGGTTTTTTAATCGACAGCCTGTAAAGTAAAATGTCAAGTCTATATAGTGCCATATTCTCTCAGACATCACTAGTGTTTCAGCCTCCACCACTCCTAAGGTGATATGGTTTCCTCTGCAAAAAAATTACAGCTCCTGTAAGCAGCCACTTATCAGTAGAGAATGTGTTGCTTAGAAGAATCACTGTTTACCAAGGAGACAGCTGCTCAGCAAAGCTGAAGTTGTTTGACCCCATTATGGAGGTAACCATCAAAGAACAGAAGTTTTAAACACACTTCACAATGTGGTAAGTAATCTGTGGACATTTGATCCAGCTTTTATAGAAAACACTACACAAGATATGCTTTTATTCTTGTGATATAGAATGCTGAACAGCATTCAATCAGTTTTTCACACTGCTAACCTACAGGGTAATGCATGTGAAACAACATTTGTTCCAAAACATGGATCTCTGTTATCTTCAAATGCTGAAGAGAAAATCAAGAGTACCAAGAAATATTTTCCTCATTGTCAAGTATTCCCTTTATAAACTAACAATTACTTGCTTACTAAGGTGAGGAAACATCACTCATCTCCAAATGGCATTACATTTGTTCATAGGTTAGAAGTTAAATAATAATTATGGTTTAACTGTCATTTGTTTTACGTAAACATAAATACTTGAGTGAAAAGCTCTTGCACCTTAATGTAATTATAACACATTCTCGAGTGTATAATTAAAAGGAGATACAGCAATCAAACACTGTTGTTCCATGAATTGTAGGACTCCACTTTCTCTGCAACTAATATATTTCTATTACATACTGTATTAAAATCTGTATGTGTGTTTATTTGTATTTGAATTTCTGTTCCAAAGTTGCTCAAATAAGATGGATGCCCATGGCTGCAAGCTCCTTTAGCTTTGAAAAAACTGTAGAGTGAGTTTAGGATTCATTTGGACCAGTATTTGAGTACAGAGTCTTTGTACATCCATGTTAAGCCCTTAATCCTGGCAGGCATTTTGAGAACACACACACTTGCAACACCTCATTCGATCTGATGAATTTTATTCTCTTCAGAAAAAAAATGCCACAAATCTGTGCCCCATGAAAACTGGAATGTGCTGCACGATTACCTCATAATAACGAGCAGCACTGAAACCCTGTGGGACATCCTAAAAACTTCTAAATTTACCTAAACAGTAAAGGATGACAAAACACATACAATGCCATGCTGGAAAGGTACAGCATCAGGTGTGAGTTGGTAGGAACAAGATCAAAATACCAACACAGCCAAGGGCATCACTGCAGCCTAGTAAAACAGCATGGGATACATCCTGCACAGCTCCTTGCTGTGATTCAGTGAGGAATGCATAAATTCCCAAGAAAAGATTAATTTAAAAATAAATAAGGACAACTGTTTTAAAAATTAGAATTATACTTTGATGAGAAAAGTAATGTGATATTGCATGTTCGCCTAGTTGAATTCATCATACCTTTTTTCCTTTACCTTAAAAAAATTAAATAAGAAAAATCTTCCTAAATTAATAAAATTTACCTCAGGAACATTCAAAAGAGATCTCCTCCATTAAATTCAGCTTTTTCACCTCTATGACAAAGCTGAAAGCCACTTTTAACTTTCACTGTTCTTTTGCACAGCAGAACTAAATTTTGAGCCAAAGATTTTTGAAGTTCAGATGTGTGAGTCAGACCTATCTCCTACTACATGCTCACAAGTAAGTACCATCATAGGAAGAGGAAAACAGCAAGAATTCTAAAGCAGTGAGGTTTCCTTCGCTAATCTTTGAGACCACTGAAGCAAGAACAATTCCATCCTGCAGTGCCTCAGACTATAATAATCCCTCAGATAAATTGTCAAATCTTTTGAGATTAGTGCTGGTTGCAACATCCTACTGATAATAATTTTCTGGATTTCTGTGTATTTCTATCTATGTTGATACTTACAGTGAAATGAATTAAAAGAGTTATTAATTTATTAAAAGGCGATATAACCAAAGACTATAAATTCATAAATTTTTCTAATTCATTATTAGCCTGAACCAGTTAAATTTACAATGTTATTTTAGCATATATTATTTCAGCAGATTCAACTTTCAACAAAACCCATAACATTATCAAGAAATTCCACAAAAATTACTGAACATGAACTCTAATATGACAGCAGTCTTCTTAATTCATTCTAGGGACAAAGAGTTTTAATTAATTTTAACAGAACGATAATCACCATTGAAGTATACGTGTATATAAAAATTCTTAGTAGCAAGACCTTAGCTTTGTATTTTTACCTCATTTTCTGCCTGGTAAATGATGAAAGATGATTTTTACAAGTTGTTTACTATTGGAACAGTTAACAACCATTTTTCTTCTACTTTTATTTGCTGACACCCCATTTTAAGCACGTAAAAAATGTCAGTTGGCCTAAAACACTCACCTGAAAACATATGCATAATTACTTGAGTCCTGAGGTATTTGAGAAGTGGTTTTTAAGCATGTGGTTTAACATTAAAGTAGACCTACAATGTTGCATAAAACGTAAACAGTGATGACTTACCTTATTTAGGCCTGAATTTCACTTCTGCTCTGTCTTGACTGAAACGTAGCACATGGAGCTTCAAGAGCATCTGCAACACCCATTTAACAGATTCAGCAAACAGAGAATTAACACAGTCCTTGAATTTTCAAATTATTTTCTTAACTATGATTTGATTGTTACATTTTGCAGGATTTCAAAGTTACATACATAATAAATATGGCACCAAATTCTGATTTTACCACAAGACCTATATCAAACAACCTTTCTTACTCTCAGACATGAGAATATGCAGTATTTTGCTAGAAGCAAGAAGACTGGGCAACAAATAGTTCTCTCTGGGCATGAGCTAGGACAACAGGGTTGCTTTGAGCCCACTCAGAAGTTCTTTACTTGGCAGCAGAACTGGTTTCTCCAGCCTCAAGGATGCTCTGCAGAACAAGATCTCATGGGGAGCAGAGAGAGACTTGGGAAGATTAGCATTGCTCCAGGGAGCAAATAATGCTTCTGGGATATAGGAGAGAGCAGCAGATATAGAAAGCATCTCTTGCCTTCATCCTTTCCCTTCCCAAGGCTGACCTCTCTACTGCCATAAATTTTGCTCCTCTTTTGAATGAATAAAACATCTACTACTACGTCCAAGGTCTGGTTCCCACAAAGAATTTATCCTATTTTTTTCTCTCCTCTCTTCTGTGTTTCCTTACATATGCCATTTCTCCTATGCCTCTGTCTTCCTGACTGTTTGAATTAAAGACTAGATCAGGGTCTAGAAGCAGTAAGGTTTGTACCATATATGAGATCTGCTTTTCTTGCACCACTCAGATTTAAGGGAAAGGCTCTTTGATACTTTCACCCCTTTCCTGTTCACAGATCAGCAGACAAGCAGCACTCCAGCAAACACAATGCTGCTTAAATTGCATAAGTAGCACTCTCCAGATACCATACTCAAAAATAGTCCTGGTTCTATCTGGAGCTTGTCTTTAACATATTTTTAAACAGCAGAGCTCTTCAAACAGACAAGTACTACACACTCTGGAGGCCTGTGCCAAGCAATGAATGGAACAATGGTTTCCTACCTACAGATGTATTAATAATTTTTGCTTCCAAAGCAGACAAAAAAATTAAAATGGCCTCTCCCACAAAGCACCTCAAGACAAAAAGATTTCCAAAAGTTCTGCGAGTTTTTCTTTCACATGGAATGGTTTGGCTTCAAGAACACCAGACCAAATACCTTTTCTGCAGCTATGCTTGTATGAAGGTAAAACAGTCATAATTATTCCCTGCAACACTGGTGGGCTTTTATCTGCCTTTCTGATATTCTCCTGTAATTGGTTGATGTTTGTTTTTTTCAAGAAATTAGAAAGTAGATCCAAGTTGCAAACCATATCCTTTCCTTCACCTCAGGGGCTCCTCTGAATGTTGGTTAGATGAGGGTTTACTGTGATGCTCATTATTTCTATACAATGATTACCTTCTTCTGCCAAGGCTATCTGCAACTGCAGGTGTTGTCATTTAGCTAATTAAACCTAGGTTGTCCCAAATCCTTCAAATCTCCTGCAAATGAGAGATTCAGGCAGCTGAATTACCTGATTTGACTCTGCAGTGATCACGTGAGAAAGTGGAAGTCTAATTAACATTTGAATAATCAATTGATTCTATCCGAGTTCATTAAGAGTTTGTTAGGGACATCAGGGAGCATGCTGGAAGACCCACAGCATTCTTGTACTCCATCAGGAAAGAAAGAAGTTACAGCAAAATCCAAGAAAATCCACCCACACGGGTTATTTTTTTGCATTTTCCTAAAACAGCAAATACTGTGTTAGCTAAAAAGATGAATATATCTACCTAACAAACTCTGCTAACGCTGCAGAGAAGCAAAGGGAGTCTGAAAAAAATGGTACCAATTAACACCACTTTGTAGTCTCTTACAGCAGGTGTGGCACTACAAGCCAACACAGCCTGAACATCACACCTGCTTAGGTCTAATTAATACCATTAAGGGATTAGTGTTCAGCTCACACACACAGACACACACACTCCCACCACGGATCCCTGTGACCTGCCTTAACTTTAGGACTTCAGTGAAAGTTTTCACAATAATTTTATGCACAATAAAAGCTGAAAAGAATGTAGATGTGCTGGTTTCAGTACCTGAAAGTGCTTTTCCTAGAAGAGATCACTTGACTTCCTGCCAGTTGCAGGGCTGCCATCAGTATGCTAACTGTACCGTGTGTCCTCTTAAAATAGCAGCAGCCTCTGCAGCCCTGGCCCAGCAGGCAGCATCTCGGTTGTTCTGAACTGATTTATCTGATCAGCTGTCAGAAGCTGAACATCACACCTAAGCTTCTTCCCCAGCTAACTAGGATGACAGCACTGCTCATTCCCTTAGCCATAGCAATGAGCATCAGTGAGGAACATGATTCAGGCCACCAGAACATACCAGGTCCAAAGCACGGGAATGATGTCTTTATAACTTGAAATGACTGAATCCTACTAAGGAACAGAACAATTTCCAAGATTTTTTTTTTTTTTCAATACCAGAAAGCCAGATTCAGGGTGCACTATGTAAGGACAATTTACAACCTGTTTCTCTCTCCTTTAACCCTTAAAAATTACAGGCTGATTTATGAGCCATAGGACAAAGCTAAGGGCTAAAACAAAATTCAAAAGTCATGCACAAGGATTCTGCCACAGTAATGTGGGAGCACAAGCCGCCTGTTTGAAATAAGGGATAGCCTCTCTATGGGAAAGTAGAGTGATATCCAGGAAAACTGCATTTCAGCTCTTGTAATTGACCTAGTGGCAGCAGAAAGGCAAGACAAGAATATGGGAGCAAGCAAGGCAATCAATGGCATGTATTCTTTGACTACCTAAAATGCCTGTTCTTTTGTGACTGATAAAAATAAATTGCAATACACTGATGCCCTAACATGCAATTGTTCTGAAGCTCTATCACTCCCTTTCTCCTGAGCTGTCAGCAATTGGCTGATTTACAGAGATACAGAGACTGTTTTAAGGTTACAAGTGCAAAAAACTGTAAGGTAATTGTAATTCCTCATCATTTATTGCAGTTGCTTTGAATGTTCTTTAATGTTACAATCAAGAGAAATCAGCCATAAACATCTGCATTTTTTGTTTTGTTGGGTTGGGGCTTTTTTTTAAATAAATTTCTCTCTAAAGCTAAAGGAATCCATCAGTGATAGTGAAAGAGAATTGTAAACATCTTTCTGATAACTTCCAATAATCTGAGATAAAGAAAAAGGCAGCAGCAAAAAGGTCTTGGAAGTGAAAGAAAAGAAACATCCAAGCCCTTCCCCAGCACAGCTCTCTTGAGTATTGCTTCTCTTAGATTGGTGCCAATATTAATGACAGCATTAAATAGCCAGGGAAAACAGCAAGAAGAAATCAAGCCTCAGAAAAAGCCTCAAGAAAGGGCATTGATAAAATGAATATAATGACACATAAACTCTGTCATCCAAGATCAGACTGAATGTGTCCCCCCATTGCAACAGGTAAACAGACACATTCCTACACAAAGCCCAGACAGTCAGCAGCTTTCCCCATGGCAAATACACCAGCCAGCACAAAAATAACAGACTTTACACAGCCTGCTAGCCTTGCTCTTACTCTGACACTCTCCATTTCTCACTGTCCACATCAGCAGGTACAGGGTGCTTCAGCTGCATTACCTGCTGCCTTTGATGGTGTGTACAATTACAGGGTTTTGCCCATTTACTGATATACTCTGCCACCCTTTAGAAGTGATCTCTCTCCTCTGCTACTGAAATAGCAGATCACACAATCTGAAAAGACTATCAAAGAAAGGACTTTGAGTTCTTACTCTGCTTATGCACAGTCTCCTTTCCCAGCTAGAGCTGGCAGCAGACTGGCTTAATTCAACTCTCCTTAATTGCATTGGCAGCTCACTTAGATTCACTGACTTCAGCTGCGGAACAATTAAGAGAATGGTGGATAATTCAAAGCTTAGAATTCTTTTTTTCCTAAAATCTGTGCAATGAATCTCTTCAACCTGACTCATAGACATACCTTGGAATGTAATACTCTATCATGCATGCAAAAAAGCTGTTAATGTTGATGTTTGACAGCTTTAAAAACTTTCCTTCTAAAATATTTATCAGTACAACTCCATGGAGAGCTGGATGTTATTGTGTAGGTTTAGGATCAATTTCTGTGAAATTTGTTTGGGAAAATTATAACTAATTAATATGAATAGTGAATTTGCTCTCATGTTCAGTCAGCTGCAAAATTCTAATCTTCGTTTAACATGAACACACTCTGATGATTTTTCTACCAGGGAGCAAATACAGGGCATTTCCCAAAGAGCTTTAATGGATGAAATGAAGGACAAATGTTTGAAATATAAAAAGGGAAAAAAGAAAAAGAGGAGAGGGTAGGGGGGAAGGAAAGCAAAGGCTTGCTATTTTTCCCTCTTCATGTCTGTAGCGAGATATTAAATTCTTCTAAAACACAAATAATGAGTTATTAAGAAAATTCTCATGTCTTCCTTGTGCCTATATAGCACTTATAAAAAAAGGATATATTTCTGTGACAGAACACAGACTTCCTCTGCTTCACTAGAATGAGTAAGGGACAAAACAAAACACACCATCGCTCTTTGGAGACCACATCTCTCTTGCATGAACTCCACTTACCTAAGCAGTTCTTTTTAAGGCAAATGACTGCAGGTAACAACCCCACATGGAAAATTATTCCCAAGCATGGAAAATGCACAAAAGAAATTAAAAACTAGTAATTGGACATTCACTTAAATAATGCATTAATAAAAACTTGCATGCAGAGCAGCGATTATCAGTCATAACATTGATAACACTGCTTTGGTGAAACTCTTACTTTCCTATTGAATTATTTTCCAGATAAATCTATGTTGACTTTCATAAAAGGTTACTATATGGAAAAACCCTCTGGGCTTCCTTTCTTCAGCTACTTGTAGCTTTCAAATTAACACACATGCCTTCTTTAATTCATTTTATCACTTGTATATAAAGAAAACAAATATTTGGAGACAAGATCTACTGCTTTTCCCATGGAACAATTGCATTTCACAGCTCTGACTTTAGGTCCATATTTGAAATACAAAGCACTGCACAATTATTTTGAACAAAAAAAGCATGCAGAGCAGCAGAGGCACATACAACTGACACAGAAAATGCTTTTTCTAACTCCGGTAAACCCATACAGGGATGCTGCAGCCTAAACTGCAGAGCCACCACTGACAGCCTCATATCACAGGCCAAAGCCCCAGGCTTTCCACTGCCATGCACTGGTGAGGAAATCCAAAGTACCTGGCTTTGGGAGAGCTCAGGGAGGCTTTGAGCACATTTTCTCTTTGTACCTCCCATTTCAGAACAGCAGGACCCCTGTGCTGGAGATGTCCTGGAGCAGAACCTGACCAGATCCACACTGGAGCTGGCTGCAACTTGTGGCCCCACAGGGCTAAAATGTGTTGTTTTGTTTAATCCTCATTGCAGAGATGCATTCCAGCACCAACAGTGCTGTTGCAGATATTAAGAAGTTTGATAATCTAGCTAGAAAATGCTTACTATCAGCTGTGGTGCCAGAACACTGGAGGAGTGAAACAGAGGGAGAATAATTTAATTTAAAATGCTGACTCTAACTTCAGTTCTGGCTTGCCTCTCTCCTTTTCTTCTTTGTTTCTATTACCAAATCAAAACGAGATTTTTGTGTGTGTGTGTGTTTTAGTTTTGCTCAAACATGTTTTTGAGAGAAAAGAAAAAGCCTGTTCTTCATCTACAAAATCCACTGGCTGATGAGAAGGATGGTAATGGTATCATATGTTGAGAAGATGAACAGCAGGATTCACTTCACCCATACACATGTGCAGTAAAGATTCTTCTTCCATTTTTTATTTATTTATTACCAGCCAGTGACAATTCCACATTTCTCTTTCTAGGTCAACTGGGATGGCTTAGGACCTTAGACTCAACAAAAAATAGTTGAAAATCCAAACTGACTTTTCTCAAGCTTTCAGAAATTACATTAAAATATCTTTCTGCTTTTTCTCCTCTATAAATTTGTAGAGTCAGTGCTACATCATTTTCCCTATTTCCATCAAAGAAATAGGAATGCAGATTTCTTCATCTCTTTGTGGACTTGATCCTTTGGAGAAGAATTATTTACAACATAGTATTCTAAAATTATGAAAGTTTTCCTATCTCATGTCTTTTGTAGAGAATGTGAAGCGTTCTTGTATAGTACAAATACAAAATCTGCAATTTGGAATTTCCATGTCTTACCATGCTGGCAACAGGAAATTGCAAAATTTATCTTGCACCAGACAAAACTGTACTACTATTGTAGCAAGTAATTGTGGGTTTTTTTTCATTTTGGAGTTTTTAAATTATGTAACCATGCCTGTATGTTGTGTCGAATTGAAAGGAATACATGAACAGAAAAATATTTTTGCGTGTTTCAGTTGTTTGCAGCTATACAAATAGAAATTAATAAATGTCATGATTTGCAAAAAGCAGACTAACACTAGCTTAAAGAAGTATATAGGATCCTAGGCTAGCAGTATCCTGCTTTTCAATTATAATGAAAGGGAAACACATGCATATTTAAAACTCATTAATGTTTGTCTCTCAAACACATACATGCACAAATCCTGAAACCAGAAACAAAAAACTCCTCTGCTGGTCCCAACCTTGTCATATTCTATGAAATCTTACCATAGTTGATATTTTTGTAGACTATCTCTGCCCTTACACAGCACTTTTGTATAGATTTCACAGTTCTGTGCTACTTAGGACAACATCACAGATACTTCCCTGAAAAGAACTGGTTTCCAAACAAATTATTTCAGAAAGAGAATATGGTGAAAGAAAATTATCCCCTTTTGCTTCATGGCATGTTTCATTCTGAATCCCTATTCTATTTTCCATGTTGACAACATCACTGAATCTGAGTTTTGCTCTTGTCCATGTAACTGGGAGGGGGATAATGAAAACAAAACCTCAAAACAAACCACCACCACCACAAAACCCCTCAAAATCTCACAAAAAAAAACCCACCAAAATTCCAAAAAGCTCCTAAACTAATAGGGCTTCCAGGCCCAGAGTTTTGCTTTTCACCTTTATACAAGCTTTTCGTGCAAAAAGGAGAAAACTGCTTTAAGCAATAGGATCAAATAAAGAGACAAATTCTGAGATGCAATATAATAGCCTTTCTATGGGACACTTTCTTTTACACAGCATAGTGTCTAAAACCTAAAAATGTACTTTTACAGAACCAATACTCTTTCTTTAGTAAAAAACTGCCAAAATCGATTTTCCACAAAAGAATTCAGAAAGCACAGCCTCTTAATTTAATCTCATTAGCAGTATGCTAAATCATTAATTGAGGAACTTTTCTCTTTGCTTCTACTGTTAATGGAACAAGCACCCAGTAAGGAGAGGAGTTTTCCAGAAGTTTTCCTACCCATCTCTCAGCAGTCTGAAAGGCCTCCATGTGCAAACCATGGAAGCCCCACCACAGAGCAGATTAGCTGTGTTGATTTGGTGGAGCAAGCTCTGTACATAGATACCATAGCTGGAAAAACTCAAACCTACTCCTATTTCCTTCAATAAACACTTTATTGACTCTAACTTTCTCCAAATAACTTATTTAAGATTCACACACTTAGAGTTTTCCAATATTTCATTTAAAAATAAACCATAAAAATATTTGAGCTTCTTTCTGGGTCACTTTGATATGCTGTTTTTGAAGTGAATTACATTTCTGAGGACTGTAGTAGATCCTTTTTTTAAGACGTATGTCTGGCTGGTCAGCCAGGGACACCACTTTGTATTATCTGTCTGAATCTATCCACTAAGATCTATTCAGTGAGAAGGATATTCTTATACAAGTTAGTCTTTCCAGAACAGAAGGTGTATATGAAATAGTTTCTCCGTTCTGAAAAGCAAGGATTAGAATTCGCATTCTTGCATGAAATGGTCCAACAACTTGGAAACCAGCCCACCTTGCCATGGAAAAGACCACAGGGCAGAAATTACCTATAGCATTTAAGTGAGAAATATGAGATCAAGCCTTACAGGTAAAGTAAAAAAAAAAAAAAACCAAAAAAATAAATAACAAAAACCCAAAGCGTCAATCACTAGATGTTCATATCAGAGACAAGTATTAACAAAACGTGTGCATAATTCCTGCCTCTCTAGTAAATACAGATCATGTACATACTCGCTCCAATACTCAAGAGGATCACAGAACCATGCCACATAGGTTTTCAAACAAGTAGATTTGATTTAATCCAGGGAACTAAAGAGTCTGCTTTAAAATACTTTAAATGATAAAGACTGCCAAAATTAGTAGTCTTTTTCATTAGTCTTTTTGGAGTTATTAAAAAAAACCAAAACAAACAACCACATGCAAGAAAGCTAAATAAATACATTAAGGCTTTGTTCTCCCTTTCACCTACATAATATGCATTGTCACTTTGCAATGAATAGATAAAAAAGGATTAGAACTGCATCTGTTTCCCCCACAGAACAAGAAGATTGCTGAAAGGCAAAGTAGAAGCTGGCTTCCCTACATGTCAGCTCTCATATAATGTATGCAAAACATCCCTGTAGCAACAGGAAAACTGTGATGATAGCTGAATGCCAACCTTCCAAATGAAAACAAATCTTGCTGGGAAATTAGCTGTAAGGGACACAGTTGCCATGACTGTCTTTGTTTATCATATGCTACACAATTAATTTGCTACCCAATCACATAACGCTACTGAAGCATAATTTAAAAGTATGTGTTTATTTACTTGCAAAGACAAGAAATACACATATTAAATTCTTTTTGGTTTTGTAGGTGTTGGATAGCATGGAAGAAAGCATCCAACAGCACTTAGTATTTTAGGAAGAGCCTTTCAATTCATGATGATATCTTGGATTGTATTATTTATCTTACTATGTACAGGGCAGCTACAGAGCACCAACAGCAACATTTAATGTTTCCAAATACCAGCCCATGTACAGGTATAACAAAATTACCTTAAAATATCTATCAGAAACACACATCTTAACCCCTCAGCAGAATCAGACTGATGTCTGCTGAGCTGCAGTCCTTCAGCATGCAATGTCACAGTTGGAGATATTTACATCCTCTTTGGCACCAAGGCTGGGAGCCTTGTGGAGGAGCTGAGAGTTTGCACCGTCTCAGCATCAGCCCATGAGCTCCCTGAACATCATGAGTGCTTGGTGACAGTGAGAGTTCCAGCAGAACTATTGGATTTTTCTTTGGTGGCAACAAAAATTTTAGCAGCATGATACTGGAAATACGGGAAGATCCTTGCTCTGCAAACAGTTTCTCTGATCCTTAACAGCATTTGCTAAGAAACTTCTCCAGCTTAACACAGAAATGCTCTTAGTTCTGCAAGCCAGGCAAGACGGATCACGAGCTGTGCCCTTAAGAGAATGATAACAGCACTCGATGCCAAGCATTCTTGTCTAGTCTACTCCTATTCCATTTCATGCTTTTTTGAGTTTGATGCACAACCTTTCTTTTTGAAAATTGATTGCATTATTCCTCTGGAAACATTAAAAACATGTCAAAAGCTATGGCACAAGTTACTGAGAAAAAATATAGTAAAATAGTCTAGCATTTTATACATAAATAACAGGTAACTTTAGATTTAACCATGCACTTGATAAACAAATACAAAAAAATTTCTTTATTTTATGTATTCTTGGGGTTTTAATTTTGCTCTCAATTTCTTATTGTTAGCTATAAAAACATGCAGGAAATCTACCTTTTTCCATTATCAACTTGGACAGTAGAAGAAATTTGGTGGGTTAAATTAAATTAAAAGGCTTTTTTCTCTTTTTTTATGGGAGAGAAATGTTCTAGATTCAGCTCTGACCATACATTCATGTTGAATAAAGCCAATAAAATCCTACAAACTTAAATTATCACCAGAATTCACCAATTTTTCTTCTCTGAAAAATAATATTTACAGCTTGGTTTCACTTAGTTTTGTGGGGACTGGGAGAGTGGTTGAGTTGGGGTTTTTTGGCATCTTTTACAGAAGCCAAAGTACCAGGCTGAGGAAGGAGGTGGAGGCTGTGAAATAGCTTTTCCTTAGGATGCCTCTGTCTGCCAGCCAAAAGCCACGGGGCTGTTTTCTGCTTTCCACTCCTGCCTTTCACTTGTAAAGCTGACAGCACAAATGGGGCCACTCTCTGTTAGACATTTCGTAAGTATTTGGGATGCTAGAGAAGCATTTCCTCAAAGCTGTGCCATCAGAGGCACCAAGGCTCTCTCCTGAGCTCCATCTGACACAGTGCCCTTTGGGAAGCCAAGAGCTTTCAAAGCCACCTAAGCCCTCTTCCAGTGTAACCCACCACACATGTACAAGTTTTACAGCCCTGCCTCTTTCAGCTAACACATCAATTTAGAGAAACCAGCCTCCATTAATGTTGTCAGGAAGCATCAAAAGGAATGAAGGCACCAGAATAGATCAAACATCCAGCTCTATCTTGCTGAGAGTTATATATACACTTCAGAGAGGGGTATGGCTGGTCAGAAGGGCAACAGAAGGCAACACAGGGTGGGTCAGGACACAAGCAAGGCTTTTTAGCAGGTGGTCTAAAGACTTCAATGAGCACCTGAGGCTGACTACATCTCTGGCAGGCCTCAGAAAGAATCAGTTCCTCCTAACCCTGTCAAAATCGAAAAAATAATAAAACTGAGTGAATGAATTGAAGCTATTAATAGTGTTTTAGGTTTTTTATTTTGACCTTGTATGAGGTATAAGCCAGGAGCTACAGCTTCTACCTCTCACACTGTTCTTGCCTCCCTCCCCACAGTACTTTTGAAAGCACAGCACAGATGCTTTCCCAGCAGTGTGTTGTTCTGCTGCCAATTCCTTTGTCTTGCTTGCACTGTCACCAACTGTACTCTTCTGGGGGTAGCTTTTTCTGTTTCTAACAAGATGTAGTTCACAAATCACAAATTAAAGCACTGCAACAGGTCTCCTGACACGAATAGAAAAATAGTGCTTGCTGGAACACAAGCAGAAAGAAGGAAGAGATTCATTGCCAGCAGACATATACAACTAGAAACAGAACAACTGCTAAAAATTTAATTTTAAAGCCAAGTTATGTGGGAGTTCTAGAAGAAGTGTCATAGATGACCTTAATATAGAAGTGAAGACAGTACAATGGTCATGGCACACATGCTACTTCACATCTATGCAAACCAGAGGAATCTCTAAGCTGGGGATGGGATGCCTAATTACTTTGAGTCATGTTACTCTCAAAATATTTTGCCACATTTCATAAAAAATTGTGAAATATTTAAAAAATGCAAGACTCCTGTTAAATGGGAACTCTTCTTCCTTGAGTGCTTAAGTTACTTCTATAAATGGGAATTTTAATAATTTTAATATCTTTCATATAAACAGCAAATTAATCTTTTGCTAAAATATTTTAAAGCTACTCAGTTTATTGAGTGTAAATCTAAATGGGCTACTTTGTTCACATCAATTCAAGGAAAAGAATAATTTTTTACAAGTGTTTTGGGGGCTATGTTAACTCTTCCAAGCATATTGTGAAAGTTATCACAGATTCCTTATTAGCAAATTTAAACAAAGCAACATTACTTTTTCTGTGAAGATCCTTTTCCATCTGCATGTTTTGTGATGCTAGTCTCTATATTAAAGGTTTCTCATTCAAATTTATAGGTGTAGCATAACATTTCAAGACCAAAACCAAAAGAAAACACAAATACACCCAATTCATTAAAATTCCTCTCAGGTCATAATATAATTAAAAATAAAAGAACAAGAGAGAAGACAAACATTGCTAGCTACACAATAATGTTATTAGGTTAAGGACATGACAACTAACAATCCACTGTCTGTGATTTTATTTCTACAGTAGTTTGTTGTTAGAGAAGTAATTGATGGAGCTTTGTTCATATGATTGCACACAGGCATGCAGTACTGGAGAGGAACATTTGTTTGCTGCCTGAGATAAGTCACCCTAAGTAAGCACATTCAGGGTTCTGAGAGCTGTTTAGGCCTCAGCCATGAACCAAAACCAGCAAGACTATGCACACACTAATTTATTTAGGCCCCCTACAACTACCAGAGTCAACAACTGGCTCTTTATGGCACTAAAAAAAGTTACTCTTTATGGCACTAAATCTCCTTGAATAAAATTTTGAGCAGATGACATCTGTTCCTTTTAAATTCATCAATACAGATTATTTTGCCCTCAACACATCTCAATGCTAAGAACTTTAGACACATTCTATGCACTTCCTAGTGCAATGTCCTGGATACACTGGTTGGACTAAAGCACAGATGTATTTCTAGAACAGTTATTTGGCTTGAATCATGAGATGCAGTCTTTTTTAAAGCTGGAATTCGTAAACTATTCTCATGTCTCCCTAATCTTTAAAAGCACAATTTTCCTAAGAACTCCTGATGCTCTGCCAATCCCCATTTCAGTGTGAGCAGAAGCAAAGGTCTTGCTCCTGGGTGTGACCATGGGTTAGACAGCTCTGTTCCATTACTGACAGCTGAGATATGAGATTTCACTTCATTTTTCACTTCTTATTGTGTTGTATGCAACACAGTGGCACTATTGATTTAATACAGGTACCCTGGCCTTTATAGATGACATTTCATCAGTTATATTATTAGGTAGCTTCACCTTTATTATAAACACAGATGAAGTCATCCAGTCATTAGAAATTGAACAGCACTGTCTCTCCACCTCTCTTCTAATTTTCTTTTCTACTTCATTTTTTACATGTGCATGTGACAATGCATATTTTAATTATTTTAAAATTTAAGGATCTGGAAGAAAGAATTCCGCTACATATCTGAGCTAAATATAACCCACTTCTTGCTAGACTCTTTCTTCCTTTAATATTACTTCAGACAAATCCAGTGACAGTACATTTAATCTAACACAGAAGTATCTCACAAAGCTCATACAGTGTAGATTTCTTGGGTTTGGGGTGGTTTTTTTCAGTTTTTGTTGTTTTTCATTTGTTTTGTTTTGGGGTTTGGATTTTTTTCTTCTTTTGGAAAACTTTCACTTGCATTCTCCTTATCTGATATGTACACGGTCTCCAACTACATTTTGAGATTTCTTGATGACAGTGCAAGAGACACCAGTGGTACTACATAAATTTGTCACACTTAACTGAATGGTAGGAGTGAAGAGTATTCCCTAAAATTAGACTGACTATTTCCATGGAAACAAGAGAGCACAAACAGAACTGTAATAACTTGACTTTATAAAGTCAAAAGAAAGGGCATTTTTATATGTTCTGTTGACAAAAGGACAGAAGCCAGTAGTTTATTATTTATGGGATTTCACCTTTAGGTATATTTCTGATCCTTATTTTGTTTGGAAGAAATGAGTTGCTGCTTTGAGGTCGGGGAGGCTCACATTGGTATAAAAGGTATAGGGTGCCTCTGTTAATGAATTATATGCTCTCCCAAATAACACAAATGAGAGATTGAACACAGAAACACAGTTTAAAGACATTAAGACTAATGTTCAAATAGAATTTAACATTCATCTTCAGAAAAGTAAAACAAAAAAAAAATAAATTAGAAAAGGGAGAAGGATACCTGTTTCCCAATTGCTAGCAATGGAAATAAACCTCAACCCAGAAATTATCACAGTGGTACAATATCTTTTCTCTGTTAAAGAGGAAAACAAAAGAAAAATAAATACACCCCCCAACAAGGAGTGGGGGGAAGGGAGGAGATGGGAAATTGTTGTTAAGAAAAATGTTTAGGAGTGATTTGCTAAACTACAATAGTTCATTTTGTGAAATAACTCTAGTCCTCTGTCCCAATTAGATGAGCATTCCCTACTGAGATCCTCCTGGAATTACCATCCTAAGATTCGATATGGTGCTCCAAAAACAAAGACAACTGCTAATTATGAAGGATACCCTCTCTTCCTACTGGAAAGGCCCTCTGTTTCTACAGCAATGGATTTGCACACTGTAGCCCACTGAGGGCTTCAGATCTAGAATAGAACTTCCCACTGTCCTCTCACAAAGTCTGATTGCTCATTTGTGTGTCATATGCAAGTTTTAGTAGTTATTTTAGCAGTTCTTATAAGTACTTTGAAAATAACAATGTCAAATGTCACAGCCTGCACATGCCAAAAAAACAGCTCCCTGACAGTGATTGCCACTTGACAGTTATCCAAGTTTTAATCCCTTCTCTATGTACTGTGGAGCTTTTTTGTCATTCTCATTTCATAGGCAAAATTCTGACCAACATTGGGTCACATTTTCTGTAAAAATAATTATACCAACAGTATTGCCTGCATCAGTTAAACTTGTAACCCAGATAGAAAAGGCAGATGCTTTCAAACCAATGATCTTCTGGTTGTTTAGCAGTACACTTCTTTCTACTTTTACTACAACCTTCTTTTAATAATTGGTTATTGAATCCTATAACAACTACTCAAAAACTATACATGGCATAAATGACTGATTGTTTCTCTCTACCTTCAGCCATCACACAAATAGCTTTAGCTTCCTTTTAGGCAATTCTTCCAGTGCTCTGAAATGAGCCAAACAGATCAATAGTCAGTAGCCTGCACAGCTCCTCGGGCAGCCCTCTTAAAACTTTGTGATGTGAGTTTGTTAACGACATCTAGCTCATTGTATGATGTGAATTCTGGCAGTTTTAGTATCTATACTGATGACATATCATCTTTTTATTTAGCCCCAGATAAGGAAGAGGGAAAAAAAGAATCAATACACCTTTCTTTAGAAAAGGCTGAAAGGAGAGGCTGTCTGGGACACCAGGGATTTTCCTGCTTCAGGTAATGTGCTGTACCTTGTCAAAGGGGCTGGGAAGAATTCATGATAGGGTTCATCTCCTTTAGATCTGGGACTGGACACCAGCAAAGAAAAAGACTGATGGGAAGCACCAGCATCAAGAACTTCTCACAGATTTGCTTTCAATCACACTGTATTTGGATTTGCCCCTGAAGAAGTGAAAGACACCCCTGACTGGGCAGCTATTCAATTTTACTTTAAAATTCCAGGGCAGTCCCAGATTGAAGATATTAGCTTTACTCTCATAAAGCAAAGTGGTATGAACTCGATTATAGTACTGGAAGGATATAACAAAAGACAAAGCATGAAAAGAGTAAAGCATAATCTGCCCAAGATCTATTAATTCCTCATTTTTCAGCAGGCTGACTATAAAACTCATTCATAACTTCTTAGCCACTTACGAACAACATAATGGCCAAATATTCTTTAAACCTTTTTATTTTATCATGATTTACTTTATGTAGTCAGTTCTCTGTAGAAGGTACAAATAACACTACACAAGTCTGACTGTCCCTTGGGGAGTGCAGCTATCTTCTTCTACTTTTATAAGTCCAAACTATTACATGTCAGATTATATCTGCTCATGAAGAAGTCAGGAAAGCTGAGCAAAAACTTGATTTCTATTGAATCGCAAATGTACTTCAGATCAAATTATTTAAGAATACTCTTAATTATGCTCTGAAAATTGTCACAATGACAAGTAGTTCATTAATAAAGAACAAGAATTTAACTTAACAAAAGCAGAGAGACCAACCAATTAAACAGGATAACATATAATATAATCATAATTACAGTATATTACTCTTCACCTCTTCAGAGTATTTTACCAACATAAATCTTCACAGAAGTTCTGCCTGATATTAATGCATCATTTATAGAATTCAGAAGCAAAGGAATCCAGGAATTTTTGAAGATCATACAAGAGCAGCAGAGCTGGTATCAGGACAAACATATTCTTGCAGACTTGCCAAGCCAATTTAATAGAAGTGGCTCTCAGTTCTTGTGCTCAGAGGCCTGGCACCAAAAGCCTGACACTGTTATTTGCTTCTGTCCTAGACTGTGCTCTGGACCTGGGCTCTTCTGCCTTTCATGTCTGAGAGGTTTCAGCAGCATTTAGTGATCTGCCATACATGTATAGTCTGGAGCGATACAATGAATAGATCCTGTGTTTTAAGGGACAATATTTATGGAAGAGCAGAAGTAGTCATAGGTCACAGTGATAAACTAAAGTGGAGCAAGAGTGGTGCAACTGATAACAGACAAGTGGACAAGAACACTTCCAGTGAACCTTGGCCAACTTTCTTTTTTTAGAACACTTGAAGTTACTGTTTAGATTTTGAAGAAATAAAGAAACAGAAATATTCAGGAGCAGACTGCTATTTTAAAAATTATTCTGGTTACTAACAAGCCATCAAATATTTTTTTTTTGGATGCACACACAGGGCATGCAAACAGACAGCATGAGTGTTACTCCCACCATAAAACACAAGTCTTGTGCCTTCCTCTGACACTAGCACAAGCCATGTCTTTGCCCTGGCTTCCCACTACATTTCATTGCTTGTGCCATTTCCACCTAGATGGAAAATCTTGTTCCAACAATGCATTTTCATGTTACACAGAACAGGTTTCCCAGGACACATTTAGAATCAAGATGGTTTTAACAAGAAAGAGAAGATGAAAAGGAGAAAGTTTTGCAACAGCCATTACATTACATTAGCTAGGTTAGTATTTTTCAAGGCATAAATATTCAATGTTCCATTACATTAAAAATGGCCTGATCAATCCAATGGACTTTCTCATGGAATAATTCCCCAAATATATAATGCTTTAATATTGAGTGCTGACACTAAGCACAGCATGGGGAAGAACAGTATTAGAGAGTGAATTAGGGGAACTGTACTGGTAAACAGAAGAAACAACTCAAAATGAAATATTTTTAGTTATAAAAAAAGCTGTTTTAGGGATGCAAGAAAACTATTGTATGGGCCCGTGGTGCTTTATGTGCCTTGGTGCTTGATATGCCTGTCATACAATTTATATTGCTCCCACAGAAGTCAGGAGGCTTCATACAGAGAAGTCAAATATATATGGAATACCAGGAAGACAGGTTGGTATAAACCTGTCAAAGTAAACTGAAATATTGGAGCTATTTAAGATGGCCATAGAACTTATTTCAACTTGATTAAGTTAAATTCTGGTAATTTTTTTAGTTCAGTTTGTGGAGGCTGTTTTTTGGAGTTGGCTTATTTTATTGTGGGCTGTTTTGGTTTGGTTTTGGAGTTTTTTAGTAAGATTCTTAGTCTACTTGATGATTTATTTATTCTTAACCAAAGGGGATAAGTCAATTCATAAATCAATAGTCAATTCATGATCGAAAAGCATGTTGACAGCTGGTGGGACTGATACATGTATTTGTATAGTAGCTTTTCCCTAAAAGGTTCCATCTCCTGTAACACCTCCATTTTAACTTTATGCCATTAAACTTACAGCTTTTTAAACACAACATATATTTAACTCCTATATGTACTTTCACACAGAATATCCAAATATACCAATAAACTAGCATCTTTTGAATAGGCACTACTAAGGCATACTTTTTGTTTGAATTGGGCTTTTTTATTTTACTTTCCCACTGTAAGTGGCTGGGTATTTTATGGTTTTTCAATGCTATTTGCATTGGAAAGGATAATATTCTGTGATATAGATCAGGAAAGGAACCAAAAATAAAAAAAAATTGTGATATTAAACCTGTGAAAAGAGAGAATTTAGCACAGTTCTAATGTAAGGGTGAGAATACTGAAATGTAAAGCAGATGCCCATTCATCTTCCACTGCAACTTGTAAGAGTAAGGAAAATAGTTCTAGAAGTGATTAACTGAGGTGATCTTCAGAAAAAGTCACAGGTGAAGATGCCAGATTTGACCTCATTTTCCAGATCTTTCATAATTCACAGGATGTGGCCTTGAACATAGTTTACATGTATGTACATTAAAATCTAATCTAACACCATAGTGAATTTGCAATACTGCCTATAATATGCTTTTCTATGCCTTCTTCTCAATATCTTCTCTCCATGACTTTTCAAATACAGAGCCCCATGGAAATTTAAACACTCCTCCATGACCATCCTGTACACTGCTACAGGGTAAATAATGTCCAAAACATTTTCTAAGCTCAAACCACACAAGTAGTGTAAGAAATATGATCTAAGCAAACACACAGACCTGTTAGTACCATATTTAAAAAATTCTGAAGAACACATAAAGCTTTCATATCTGCTAGTTAGTAGAATATGTCACAGATAAAAAAACATTACAGAGGAAGAAAAAAATGAGAGTGTGCCATTATATAAATACAACTAAAAGATGGGGAATGCAATTATCTGTAACAAAGCATTAATAGGCTTTGAATTTAGAGTTACACCACAAAATCTCAGATGCCCTAGATTTTTCCCTGTCAGCCTGCTGGCAGAAACTCTTACATCAAGAGCTGTGCAGTACAGAGCTTCCAACCATCCCTCCCAATTCAGGGCACCAGGAGAGCAGGATGAAGCAGCACTGGAATTAGAAATGATGCAGGGATGGATGCTCTTTTACAAATGTAGATATGAATTTACCATTCCATTTTGTGGTCTGTAGTGAGGCATTGTAACTGAATGTGACAGAACACTGCAGGAGGGTAGTTCTGCTTCACAGCATTGTAAGGGAAGTGGGTAATGCTGATGCTTTACAACTGCAGGCATGATTTTCCAAAAATAAGCTCCATACACAAATACATATATACCACAAGAAGTCAAAGGTTCTTAGGCTCCATTTCAGGGAGAGGGAAAGACAGAAGAAAACACAGTTACAGTAGAAATACTATCTTACAACCAGCACTGACCTTGCCATTGATACACCCAATTACAGCAGATTTCACCTAATAGCTCAGGTGTTCCGCATCCTGCAGAATATCAGCCCTCCCATCTACAGATTCTGACAGTGTAATAAGATGAAGGGATGAGTGAGAGTCTCAAATTAGTAGGAAAGTTGATCCTTCAATTGTCCTTACTAAAATTTCCTGCAAAACTGGACCTCTACTTGGGAAACTTTTGGCATGTTTTTCATTTGCACCAAGAAAAAAGCCTCCTCCACAGCACCCAGATATGGTACAGAAAATGGTCTTGAATTCCAAGTACCAGTTAAAATCTATAAATATAGAGCAATATAGAGATTATTCAGGAATGGGGAAGAGGGATGAATGGGTAGGAGTTACATGCTAGAATTTAAAAGATCTCTTTGATAGAAGCTTTGCCAAAACAGACTCATTGACACAGAAAGATTTGTTGCTATGAACTTGTATTTACTTGGGAGAAAATGTGAAAAATCTACAGAGACATACCTGACCTGCAGAAACCCTTTAATACCACCTAAGTACAGTGAATTACAAGGAACAAATAAGCAAGAAATTTTCTATCTCCACCTTTCTGATGTGCAAGAGAAACTGAACCATTTACCAGCTGCTTGTGCTGTTGTTTATAGTTCAGGGAACACAACATATGAAAATTAATTATGTCAGCACCACGGATTCATTCCCAGTATTAATTTCAGGTGCATATTTTACTTCACACTTCACAAGATGTAAAGGAAAAACTGAAAAAGGATTGATAAGAGAAATCCTACAACCATGCTGCAGGTAAGAATGCAGAGCAATCAGCTACTTCCAAAACTCTTCCCTCTACCTCTCATTATCTGTTCTCCTCCTGTGAGCCACAGGCACACACATGATCTCTTCGGGTGAGATCACAACTGCTTTACCTCGACTGAGTTGAGCCAGCTTTGAGGACACCTGGAAATGGCCAAGAGTCCTCAAACTTGACTCGACTCTGTCAAGGTAAAGCAGTCATGATCTCACACGTAGAAGAAGCCCCCAGGCTCTTTTTCCTCTGTGCTGTATTTTACCACAAAACCCCTTTGTGGTCCCAGTCTGCTTGCAGCATTGTTGTGATTTACAGAAAAACTTGCAGAAAAAACCCTGGTCTTAAGCTTGGCTTGTCCCAAGGGGCTTGACCAGAGTCTCTGCAATTGAATTAATCCCATCTCCTGGCATAAATCCCAATGAACTCGGAAGAAACAGAGGAAGACTAGAGATGTCAGCATGGTATTTCTGCATGTTCAGGTTCAAAGCCACACCTCAGCTAAACTATTCACATGTTGGAAGTGAAAAGAATATCTAAATGTTTTATTCAGCTAAAACACAGGTCTCCACTGCATCAAGCAACAAACACATAAGCGTATTCCAAATCCTCTAGAGCATTAAGGTGCTGAAAATATGCATTTTGCTCTTTTATAATTTTTAATACAAGGACAGAATCTTTTAAGTGTCAGTATACTCATCCCAGAGCTGGAATTGCTTTATTTCCTCTTTTGCTAAATTATTTTAGAGCAGTTTGTGGTACTGAACATTTTTTCCCCTCAGCCACATCACAGAGCCCATGTATCACTGTTGAACAACAGGACTCAAATACTTTAAAGTAACTTAGACAATGCTGGCAGAGAACAAAGCCAGAATTTCTTCACCAGCATCCTTGAGTTTGCAGGCACCTGGCCCACAAGGGGCTGGGGCAGTGCCTACCAGAAGGAACAGGGCCCTCTAGGCTTCAAAGATTTGTTTACATGGGATTTTATAGACAGTATCTATTTCAGAGATCTTGGAGGTACAAAGTAAAATTAATTTCCTAAATGAACATAATAAATTCATAGTAGTCTAGCCATATCTCACATTTTGGTCAGTGTTGCCACACATTTTGATCAATGGCCTCATGTGAGTGCTCATTCACAAGCTGAACAAATTGAGAGAGGTACTGGGAAGAAAGATACCAAAAGTTGGCAGAGGTTCCCTTCAAAGCCTTTCCTCCTATGGTGGACTTATGTTTAGTATTTGAGAACAAACTCTGCAGAAAAATTACCAAAGAAAAATGAAAGATGACAGAAAAGACAACCTATAATTTACAAGCCATTTTCACTTTTTTCCCCTCATACATTCCATCCTTCATACATAAAGTCTCTGGTATAGCTGAGACTTTACTTCCTACACATGTCAGATAGCCTCTTGTCTCATGGAGACCTGTGTGGAGTTACTTACTACCCGATAAAAATAAGAGTTTAGACATGTCTCTTAATATAGATATTCAGAAACATGTTCACTGTTATCCAATTTTTACTTTGTAGCCTATCTTCACTGTTATAAGATATATTTTGGTTTGGGAACCTTTCAAAATAATTAAAACTATTATGTAAATTTGGCAAGTTACTTTCTAATATTTATTCATAAATCAACATTTAAACAGTTAATTCTTTATCACAAACATTTTAACTTAATCTGCAGAATAATTCCCATGAACTCCCTTATCAAAGAAAACAGCAGTTAAACAAGAGCTCATGCACAAAAAGATCTAAATCTTATTTCCCAATTATTCATGATTAGTCACAGATAAAGCATAAGCCCTTCTTGTTCAAAAACATAAAAAATATCCTGCAACTTCAACTTCCATTAAAATCCAAGGAAGAAAATATTCAAAATTTTCCAAATGGAAAATTACAAAATCATCAGTGGAGCAAAAAAAAATTTAATTTCAAGCTTTTGAAAGGATGAAACAGAAGCAATTTTCTAGAACTCTCAGCTTGTAGAGACTTCAATTACTTGGCTATGGAATTTGTTTTAATTTTCCCTATTTGAGGACTTGCTAGTCCTACTAGTCTCTACCAGCACCACTAATGAGGTCACTGCATAAAGGTTCAGAGCTGAACTGTGCTTACAGCCAGAAAACAATATTTATTGGAGAAGCACATTTAATTATATTATCAAGTTTATGTTTATTGTCTCTCGATGAATTTCATATCACATTCTCTCCATTTATAACTAAAGTATTCTCACAGCCAGCTACAGGAGAAATAAAAGACAAAGCTTCAAGAATGAGTCCACTCTTGAAAATATAATCGTCCAAATCAAAAACATGTGGACAAAAACAAAGAAACAAACAAAAAGAAATAAAAAAATAACTTTAGACAGTCACGTGTACCAAAGCAACACGCAGGCACACCTGCCCTTCCAGGACACCTGCTGCATGTAAGCAGTGTGGGCTCAGGAGGATTCCCAATGAGAAATGCAGTGTTTTCTGCACACCAAATAAACTCTGCCCACACAGACTCAACCTGCAGCAGCCAGGGTACTAAAGTGACCAACAGCAGGCAAGGCACCAAAGGAGTTCCTTTTTCAGTGCAATAAAACTTCTAATGCCATTTCAGTGCATTTCACATCCAAAGCACAATTTCTCAACCACCACATTTAATTTTTGTTTAAAAGCTGGACTGTCTCCAGCAGCACACTGTGCTGCACAGAAGCTGGTCTTCACCAGAGTGAAGGCTCAGCAGTACCACGTGGTCCCTTCCAGTCCAGTCTGTGAGCAAAGTATGTGCTGTGGAAATAGGTGGTTAATAGGGAAATCAAATTATTAATAGATACATTGTTATATTAATGTTTAGATAAATTAATAGATAATTAAATTTATCTTATATATTCTTTCCTCCTTCACTTTCAATGTAACTTCATGCACATATACTCAAGAACTCTGAAATACTTGGATGCTTTAAGACAATGTAGAAAGCCTCTCTATCATGTGTTACTTTCTTTGAGGAGATCTTAAGAGATTTAAATACAAATACTTAAATCTCTTTTCAGTTGGTTGTGTTTTTCTACACTTCATTTCTTAACACTTTAGGCTGTAATGAGTGTTTCTAATGTTTTACCTCTTATATCACATTGTGAAACAATTTCCAGTCTGTTGTTTGTGTATGATAGCAATAAACACAGTAAATCTTCTACTAATAGAGAAAGTTCACATGATTTCTGTGCTGCCTTCATCTCAGGGTAAGTGCTCTGAAAAGCTGAAAGACAAATTTTCTCTAACTTTTTGAAGTAACTGAAGGGAAGAACCAGTTAGTCATTCACCAGCAGGAGGTCAGGCCTCCAGTCCTCCTCCTGCTGCACACAGATGTCCCCACACATGTTGTGAGAGGATGTGAGCCCCAAGGCAGCCCACGTGCTAACCCTGCCCTGGACACAAATGTGTAATGCAGACCCCAGGAAAGGACACAAGTGGCTGCACAACAGAAAGTGCATACAGAGAGGTCGGGTTAGGACAAAAACACAGGTTCAGCACATTGGTGTTACTTTATCAGCTTCTGCTTCACTGTCTGAGTCCCCTCTGACAGACATGAGGCTAAAAGTCTGTCTCCCTGCTCTTTGATCCTTCCTGTTCCAGATGGGCTATAGAGAGCTGATGGGAAGAGGGAACAAATAAAACACTAATAGCCACAGCAATTCCAGTGCAATAAAGAGAGCCAGACTGCAGCCAAACGTCAGTGAAAAAATGGTAAAAATTGCATTTTCCTCTCCTCATATTGGGGAAACCCAAATAGTTCCCTTGATGCTTACATTAAACCCAACCCAAGTAAATAAAAATGTTCTGCTTTTTTACAGCAGCTCTCTGAAACTATCATGAATGCTTATCTTAATTTTTTGCCACAGCAGCCCTCCTACCTCCAGAGGCAGGAGTGAAGAATGGGATTGTGACTTGCAGGATGCATTCCCCACTTCCCTCTTGCCCATCTTTAATTCTTCAGCAGTACCAATGTCTGGCTGCTCCCTCTTGAAGCTGTGCTTAGTAGGTGAAACCCATCCACACACTCACTAAAGTCAAATGGAAACTAACCCATGTGTATGAAGCCAAAACCTGTATGTGTGAGATAGAAAAAGGCAGAAATCCTTATGACAATTGTTTTAGGACAGAAACTACACAGATACATTTTTAGCATCATGCTTGGGACTGTTTTGAAAAAGTCACTTTCTCTTTGCCCCCAGACTTCTGACATGGATTAACCTTTCTCATGAACTCCAAGAGCACGATTAACAGTAGAAAATATTAAAAAATATGATAAATGAAATTTAAAAAAAGGAAGCCTTTTTTTTTTAAGAATGGTTGATAAAACATGAGTTTGCTGCGATTTCAGATAGTTTATGTCTGGCCCCTGTGATAAGACAGGAAAAGGTAACCAAATGTATTTTCTGGTTCCACCGGGGAGACTCTCCACTGGACTTTCACTGCATCAGCTATTTGCACAAATGCTTCATCCAATTAGGAAAAAAATCCAAACAACCCAACATCATTTGTCTGGCAATCAGGTATTTGCAGTCAGTGTCTGGATTGTGCACAGAGAGACACAGAAGCACTTCACAAGTCATCAGTCTGGTAATCAAATACTGTTGTTATATAATAAATTTGACTAATAGGCACAGAGCACCTGCTGGTTTCGTTGCTGCTAGCCAAATTTTGTTAGCAAATAAAAGCTAAGGCTGCTCTTCTTCCATTTCAGTAACTTGTGATAATGGTGACATTAGGATCCCTGTTCTGAGCATATTATTTTTAAGCTCTGTCTACACTTTCATGAGCACAATCAGGCTTGTCAAATCTAGTAGTCTAAGAATCTTTATCTTCTTTCTCAGCTGAATTATTTATGCAGCCAATATTAAGTAAAAAACACTTAACATATAAATTTTTTATAACAACTTAATTAAAAGTTCCCAGTTCTCAGTCACTCCATACTGGCCTAGGTAATTTGCCTAATTTTTGTCTTCAGGGGGTTCTCTTATGAGCAATCTAACCACACTGAACCTGTTAGGAATGAACAGTTTATTGAAGTGATATGTAATTTCTATTTTTTACCCTAATTGTATTTTGGTGACTGACTGAATTGTGAATCTTCATCACAGGCTGCATGAAAAAAGGCTCTTGCTGAAAGAGACAAAGAGTATTTCTTCCCTGAAAAGTGATATAATAAGGGGTGGAAATAAAAGAGCTCTACCAAACCCCCCTTTTCAATTGGAACTTCTTCCACATTCAGCTGATGTAAACTCAGTCCACACTGGGCAGCAGGGCAGCCTAGAATCACAGAAGGGTTTGGGTAGGAAAGAACTTCAAAGATCATCCAGTTCCAGCCATGGGCAGGGACACCTTCCACTGGACCAGACTGACAGACCTGGCCTCACTTGGATGCTACCAGGGATGGGGCATCGTGGTTCTCCAGTAACCTGTTGAGGGCCTCACCAACCTCACAGTAAAGAATTTCTTCTTAATATCTAATCTAAACCTACTCTGTCAGATTAAAGGGGTGAGTCTTCACTGAGCAGAGAGCTAAAATCCTTAAGAAAATAGAAGACACAACAAACTGGAAACAAAACACCCTAGAGTTTAATGTGAAATTATTTAGGCCAGGCAGAGATTTTAAAGAAAATACTTGCTAAAGACATAAAAGCCAGGATCCATGCTGGATAGTACTTGAAGGGCAGGGAAAATATTCAGCGAAGCTGAAACTGTAGGATAAAGCTCAATGACCTCTCTATGCTGATGTTCACAGTGCAGGAAGAGCTGTGGGGACCTTCTCACACTGGAGCATGCCTAAGAAACACCAGGTTATATCTAAAAATCCATTAAAATCTGCAGTGTCTGTAGAAGGCTTAATTACTGAAATCATTATAGCCATATCACCACCTGAACAACATGCCTGATAATATTCAGCCAAGAGTTTAAAATAATTTCTTAATGAAATTGCCTGTTTACTACCTTCTACTCTATGAAGTTGTATCCTTGAAACTGACTTCCATATGAGATGTTAGCAAGGTTGATCCAAGCAACTACAAACCTTGACAAAAGGTTTTCAACCTGAGTTGAGATGTTGAAAGTAAAATAAATACTAAATTTGCCGGGTACTTTCAAAAATATGGCAGAATGGAGAGCAAACCAATTTTTTCCTTTTTCAATAGAAGTAAAATTTCAAATTTATTAAGTTTCTGAAGTTGCAAACAAGCATAGGATCCATGGAGGATCCTAGATCTTCTGAAAGAAATTACTTTAGAAAAGTCTCTTAATGACCTTTAAGGAAAATAAACTGTCATTGGATAAGAAGGAACATCCCTTAGCAGACTGATAATTTGCTAAAGGATAGAAGGCAAATTATAAGAATAAATAATTCTCTTGTTGATAAATTAGTCATGGTGATAGACCATAACAAACTCAGATGAATTCCAGAAAGATCTTACAATGCTGAATGAGTAATTAAAAGGCAGATGAAATTCATCATCAATAAATGAAGAAAAGTCCACTGGGAAAGCATAAGTACAAAATTATGTGCTTGAAATTATCTTTTCCTACTCAAAAAGTAATTGTTCAAAAATAACAGTTACTTTGATAAAAATATCATTTCAATGCCCAATAGTCTAAATGTAAATAAGAAATTGTTAGGGAAACAACAGAGAACAAAACATGAAACATGATTGTGTTTTTATATAAATCCTTTGGGTGCCCACATTTTGAATCATGAGCGCAATTTTAGTAACCTCATAACACACACAGCAGAAAGGGGTAACAAAGGATGATTAGAGGCAAAATGATTTTCTAAATATAGAGACCGAATAGGAAAGGACTCTTCAGAGTGGAAACCTGACAATAAAGATGGAGTGTGCTCATTACATGCATCTCTATCAATGTGGAGAAGATGAATAGGAAGTGATTATCGACTGTTTCTCAGAGCACCACAATTACCCAAGTCATGCTATTTAGTGCTACTCTTAAAAGTACAGAAGAATAAATATTTTTACATACTTCATGGATTATTTTCCCACAGAAGACTGGGGTGATCAGGAAAACAAGTAAGTTCAAAAAGGAACTAAACAATTTATGGACAATAGGTCCATTGATGGGCACTAACACAATTCATGCAGTCTTCTGCTTGGGTAGTGCAGTGATTGCAGATTTCCACAGCCTATGGAAGGGGATTGCTCTACACCTATCCTGATTTTACATCAGCTCACTACTGCCATAGTTGAAGACTAAAGATGGCCAAACAGAATTTGGTCTGACATGGTGAAATTGTTCCTGGTTTTGTTTTTTGGGTTTTTTAGTTTTCTTGAAATATTACAACACTGAGGTAAGCAAAATAATGCCTTCCAAGGAAAAGAAGGAAGATAAAAGTATTGATGTTTTCCAATGGGGGGGGAAGTGTTTTTTGCTGGCAATGGAGTAGCTTTTTATTAGGCAACACAACAGCAGTTTAGGTCACACACACTTTTAGGATCAGTCTGCTGGATATCCCAACACACAAAGGGAAGTGGCAAATTCACCTGTGAGATGGGACTAACAACTTAGACTACATCAGTGAGAGCTGATTGCACCCCTTTGTTTAGCTAATTCTTCAGCTCTGAAGGGCAACAGAGAATTACAATTATGTCATTATTACTACCAAGCATGTGGCTGAAACATGACCTTCTATTTGCTGGCGTGTCCTTCTCAATCAGGTTTAATTAGAATCTTAATATTTGTATGGATGTACTGGATTTTATACGGGAAAAATGTAGATAACCTGAGGTTATTCCAGAAGTCTGGTCATTGATTTGAGTCACTTATTCTACCTGCAGTGATAAGTTTTAATGAATCTAAGTAAAGGTTTGAGAATTCTATCTCAAATTCTGCCTTTAATATACATTTTTCTTCTCACGGACTCCAAAGAGAGAAATCTAACAAAAGATACAGCCCCACATCAGCTGCTTACTATGTTCATTGCCCTTTAGAGAGCAATAGAAAAAAGAAAGTAGTGTCATATCTAAGGCAACTAAGTTGTTGGATTTATGCCTCCTTTCAGTTTTCTCAGAGTTTTTGGATTTGCATCTTCATAATTTTACATTTGTTCCTACTAATGGTGTGCTCTCAAGATATTTCCCATTATATATTCACTCCCTTTATTGTGTACAATATTGAACTATAGTGACTGTATTCCACCTCTTCTACACATTTTCTCCAAGGTCCCATCTTTGTTATGACCAAATCTACGAATACATGCTAGTTTTTAGTTTTAGGAAATTAGTGTTTTACAAACTTAAAAGCAAGGAAGACATTAAGACAATCTGCAGGCTCTTTGGAAAGCAGAAAAATATCAGTTACAGCTGCATTCATACACAACAGGGAAGCACAGAAGATTTTAATTGCTTCTTTACACCAAAGAACATCAATGCCTTTCTCTCCCCACATTCTCTAACATACATTATAAATTTCCTTAGATGTTGTTACAAGCCATCAGTGACTGCCTCCTCCTTAAGGAGGGATACAGACAGGCAAGAGTTGAACCACCCAGCTACACTCACTCTGCACTAGCCCAGGGCCCTCTCATGCCCAGTAAATTCCCCACCACTCCAGGACAGCATAAACAGCCTACACCCAGAAGAGCCTTTAGAACTCTTTCAAAGTAACTTATTCCTTTTAAATACATGGTTCTTAAAAAAAGGGCATCCAGGGTTATTATGTCTAAGCAGTACCTCCCAGGAGAGACACCGTCATTGGGTCAGTACCAAGAAAAATTTTAAAACAGGAAAGGACGAAATATTGTGCAACAATTCAGTATATTCCACTACCAATCAAACCATTTTCTTTTCAAATAATTTTTTCCAAGTTATTCAACACTGGGAAACCAGGGCTTTGTGATCTATTCAATTTTCTGAAGTATGCCTGTGATGATACAGTTCTCTTTACCTTATCCTCTAAATCAAAACACCTGCCAATATCCTGGGTGCATAACAGACCTGCTAAGGCCATGAACATGAGACCAAACCCTGTATGTCAATGACTTGCTGCCAGGTTTTACACCAAACCAACCCATTTTCTGTGCACTGCCATATCCTTTCATCTCCAGACAGGTAGGAAGAGCTTTGCAGTGGCAGAGCCCTGCAGGACGTGCACAGCTCCTCCCACCCCACTGCAAGCAGAGCAGCAGTGCCACAAGGACCTGTCACCATGGGGGCATCTGAAAAATCAGGCTGGATATACAGAGAGCAGCAAAAGGCACAGAGAACAAATGAGTTCCCTTAAGGTTGCTTAGACTGCACAGAAACCAAGTAATGAGCTGGATCCTCAGTGTTAACAGCCTATCTCTGGGATTTCCTGTTCCCATTTCCTTCACCAAAAGTAAACCTTCTTTTTCACAATTTCTTTCAATACTTCCCTCCACTGACACATTCTGGATATATTCCAATGTAAACAAGGCAAACTTTTACTTTACTCTCAATTAGGTGGGTGGGTGATCTTTCTGTTTGATTTAGGTTTGTTTTGTTTGAGTTTGGGGTTTTTTTGGTGTCTCTTGGGATTTTTTTTTTAGGTTGTTGTTATTATTGAAGTTTATCACACAGTGCAAGTCATCTTGAAGTGGTTTCAGAGTCACGCACAGACCAGAGAAAAGCCTGCTGAGAATAAACATGTTGTAAACGAAATTACACCTGAAAAAGCAACACACTGTTTCAAATGACATATGGCTGCTGTACAGAACACAGTGTAGAAGCTGAGGAACTGACTCCATGCGTGCAACAATACAGATTGCTAGGATTGCTCTATTTATTTGGATGGCTTTTAAAAACAAAAATGACACAAGGTTGATTCCACAGTTTTGCATAAGATTTATCACCAGCATAGATGAGGCATTTACAAGGTATGCAGAGAGGTACTGCACTTTAACTTCAGAAAAAGGTATGTTTAAAAAACAGGGACATCTTTACTGGGTCAAGCTGCTATAGTTTACAGCAAGTGCAGAATCACATAAAGTGAATATCAAAATTCTCAACAGCAGTTTTTCTTCTGAATTCAATCCAAACTAATAAATCTACTGTGGCTCTGTTTTCTCTGTTCACTTCAGCTCTTATCTAAATGACATGTCTTGTCCATGTGCCAAGGATAAGTATAGCATCATGTCAGGGAAATGACAGAAGCATCCTCAATTCTGCCAGACAAATCACAGTAGATGGGACATTATTTTTTCTTTCGCTATTTGACAGTGCCATCTGTAACTTCTGCCAATTTTCATGCATTACTCAAGGCAATTTCTTTCCTTTTGTTAAGAAGAAAAGAAGGTTGTGACAGAGCTAGCCACCACCAAAGTTAATAGTTAGGGCACTCTTCTTTGTGCAACTTTTATAACACTCCTACCTGCAACATGGAAGAGAGGCAAAATGCTAACAAAATACATGAAAGAGTCAACAAACTGACAAAGACAAATGCAAATTAAAAAAAAAAAAAAAAAAAAAGAAAAAGGTTTACATCCAATGTTTTATGATTCAAGGAAGCACTACAATTACACATGATCTGCTTTGTCCTTAAGAGCTAGAGTGGGCACTTGGTTGGAATATTGGTACAGGAAACACCAGGCTCATGTGGCTGGAATCACATGATCAAGAAGGGAAGCAGCTTGTTGTGCTACATACTGAACATATTTCTACCTTTTTTGTAGAAAAAAATAACACTCCAACTTCCTTCATGCCATCTGCCCAAACACTGAGTTCTTCAAATATTGCAGGAAAAGCAAAAAATTGCAGGAATCTGCTAACATTGTCAATATATAAAAGACTTTCCCTACTAATATTACAAGTGCTAAATGCTGGGCTTGGCCTCAAAAGTATTAAACACATTAATTAGGTTTATCTTATATGTGCAAGGTCATTTTAGGAGAGTTTGTAGCATTTGATTGTTCCAGATACACATTGTCTAGTGCAACATTTCTACCTGAGTTCTCCCATAATAGTGATTAGATCAATACTTTTGTTCAAGCCTTTTGTTGATAAGATCAAACCCCAGCTCGGCTTAGATTCCTGCGTGCTGGTGACTCTTACAACTTTTCTGCCTGCCTCTGCTCAAAGAAGGTCTTAGTCCTCAATATAACATATTGCAAGTAGAGTAGAGCAGCAGTTCTCTTTGTCTCAATGGTGGTAAGATATGACACAAGGAACTCCTAAGCTTCCAGCTGGCACAACAAGTAGTTTTATGCACAAATTGAAGTAAATTTTGCAAATTGGATGCTGGCAAAATTGTAGGTGCGTGTCTAGAATTAGTATTATTACCATTAGCATATGGTTAACAACTCAAAAAGAAATAAGGGAGGTTAGGACCTTAAAGTTGTTGAGTCCTATCTTCCAAAGACATCCACAGGGAACTGGATTCTTTCTAAAAAAAAAAAAAATCAAAGACCCACAGTCTAAATTTGAGTGCCTTCAGGTGCAAGAATGCATGTTTCAATCACTTCATGTTAATTTTCTATTTTTTATTTTGCAAGCCTTTTTTTGGAATAGTCAAAGTAAAAAAGCTCAAATCTTTATCATTCAAGCTATGACAGATGGGATCCCTTTGGATCTGCTGTAGAAAAGATTGAGAAGGGGTGTCTGCAGTATTTGCTTCAGAAATTTCCAGCAGAAGTCAGATTTATTCATGGAAAAGGTGCACTTTCTCAACATTCTTACAAATTAAAAATCACGAGTAAATGAATAAGTTCCTAAATGGTCTTACAGAACATGGTAAAGTCTTTCTTGAGCTGGGAATAACAGACAAATGGTGCAGAAAATATAACCTGTCCCCTTCTGTCCTAGTGCCAGAGATGTAATCATTCTTGTCAGAAATGTTATTGTGTCATACAGTAAAATTTGAGAATATTAAAATACCAGTGCAAAGATTTTATATTAAAAACGTTTCTCATGAAATTACTTGCTGCACATTGACAAAATATGGAAGCCCTGTGGGCTTGTTCCTTTAAAATTATACGTTTGATTCTGACAGAAAGAAATTTAAAGAAATTCTGTACAGACTGATTTCCAAGTAATAGCAGAAACACCAGTCATACTTACAATCAAATATCCAAGTCCTATAGCCTTTGAGGATTATATTGAACATGCTGATAAATGGTGTGCAAGTAGGTGTATGAAAAAATAAATACAGGGATTACAGAAGTCACAGCAAATTCTGTACAGGCAACTCTCTAGTGCATTAATATTTTCATTTAAATCAACTTGTATTATCTTGCTTCTTTGAAGCTGTAACAAGAACCATATAAATTTTCCTGCAGTCATTAGGCACAGAGAGATACTAAAATGCTCCTCTAAGTGCAGTTAAACCAAGTGGAAAATATGTAAATTAAATTAACGAAGTTAGGAAAAAAGTAGAACTTTCAATATGAAGAAGCAACTGATACTTAATGATGACTTGATAGCAGTTAAGGGCTAAACATATCACTTCCCTCTAGATGCTTAAACAACTTAGCAGGATATCATAGGAAACTGCAGGATGCTTAACAGGTTCACCTCCTTCTGAACTGCATTCTTAAAGGCTGGAATGGAAAAACAGAAAAGTATCATAAAACTCAGATCCTCCTCCTCGAGTCAAACAAGCCATTTCAGGAACTTACATCTGCTTCTGCAGGAGAAGCACTAAAGATATTCTCCCAGTCTTGCCACACTACCATTCTAAAAAAGAGAGGTACATTATGGAATTAATCTCCAAGCCTGCTTGTGAGATCCTTCCAAGCACTTCCTTCATTTACTGTCAGAGTGCTCTTAAGGCACTTAGGGACCTTGCTGACAAAGGACCAAGTTGACCATATCTGAGCAAAGAAGTAAAAATATGGGATGCCTGACTGCCATGAAGAATTTTACACCAAGATTCCTTCCCATCCTGCTTAGATGGTCCAAGACCATGGCTTCATCCTATTGGTAAGAGATTTTGTCTCAAGTTTCTCTTTTTCTAATTGTATTTCCCTTTGAATATATAAAACTCTTTTTAGACCTATAAAAATACATTTCTTTTTGATACAGCTAAACCCATTTCTCTAGTGCATGCCAAAATCCAATTTTTCTATGATAAAGCAATAAGATGTCTCCTAATCTTACCAGCATGCACTGCATAAAGCTAGAGAGCTTTATATTAAGGCTATTCCTTATGTTAGAAATCACACATCCTCATCGCTATTGCTATTTCCTCAATCCATCTGTGTCCAGCCTCTGAAGAAAAATGTTTGGTTTTTTTCTGGACAAATCTTGTATTCATGATATATTCTCACATTTTGATCCATTGTTAGGGGTTCTGCTAAAATACTTTCTCTTTAATTAAATGAATAAGATCTTCTTCATTTGCCTATTGAAGATCATCCTGCATAAGTGCATGATCAGAACTAAATATGCAAGTATGACTAACATTGTCTGACATGCCGCCCCAAAATAAGCAACAAACTTGTATAAAAATATTTATGCAATTATGGAATATAATGATTAGTTTAATACCTTAGGATTTTAGCTTTTACATTTTTCTTATATTTGTAATCCTGCAATTCTTTAGTGTATAACTTGAAGCCCCATATAGAGTATTAACTACTGCTTTATGTATCAACTACTGTCAATATGCAAATGGACCAAACTTATAAAAGTATGAAAATCTGTCATCCATTTTTGGGTGTAGCCCCTGGGGGGGAGGGGCTTGGTCTGCCCTAATGTACCTGAAGGCCCGTCAATAAAAATAACTGCTTTTTATTCCTTAATTTTGTCTGGCCTCTGTTTTTAGGTAGTCCCAAAAAGGCATTAGTTTGTTTCATGAAAAGTGTGGGTTGCATCAAAATAAAGAAATTGTGCTTTCATCTAGACAATTTAAAGGGTAAATGTTCTTAGAGCAGCTGGCTGGGATCATTACAGCTGAGATATACTCTGAACACAGAGACAAATACATCATTTACAGTATTAAAAAATCATAAATATCTCTATTAAAGAGTGTTTTTTTGCATAAAGAGGAAGAAAGGACTGAGGGGTCTCACAGGTGAATGTTGAATGTCTGGGTAAGCTTTTTTTTCCATAAAGTAGTTCCAGACACTGCACAATGATGTTTGAAATCCCAAACTGACATTGATTCAGATGCTAGCTTGAGGCCATGCTTTGGTTAAGTAGTATTGCTCTCTGTGTGGAACACAACAGATTCACCTATTGCAGCAACAGCAACAAAATTGCATTAAAAAAAAATTATTGCCTGCCTACTGTAGTTTTTTGAGGCTGTAAAATTGTGTTACTTTAGGCCAAAACCTACCATTAAAAAAACCAGAGAAAACAACAATTTTATCTTTAAAATTATTTTCTCTGATAAGACTTCAGCACATTTAACAAAACCAATATTTTGTAGAATTTAAAAAAAATAAGTCACCGTCCTACTGCAACAGTTGCCACAGGCACCAAGGCCGGTGACTGCTGGGCCTGAGGAATGTTTCACTGCATGACCTGTATCAGGTAACTTGTGCCTCCAAATGAAAGACTTCCACTAAATACACTCACTAATGTGGAGACCAATATGAAAGAGAAAAATCTCCCTTAAGCTTTAAGGGAATGGAGTCTACAATATTTTTGGGTTAAAGTTCAATTTAAGTGTTAAGCTTCTAAGATAACGTTATTGACATCTGCCAGAAGATACTTAAATCCCTGGGGTGTTCTGAAGTGGAAAAGCAGAATTTTTACCTCATAGCAATATTAGTCATCTGCCTTCCCACCCCCTGAAATCACCTGAGAGAAGTTTTGTGCAAGCTGCAGTCCTTGGCAGGTGTTCTCTGGCCTGGATCAGAGTTTACCTCACGTCCTTTAGCTGTGTGCCATGATGTTTTCCTGCTGGCTCTGCAGCCACAGCCACTGCCCGGAGCCTCCTCACAGCTGCTTCCTCGCCAGGACACAACTGCCTGATATTTGAAAACTTTATACAAAAAATGAGAAAGGCAAAGAAGAAATAGTTCCTAAATGAAGGGCATTTTAATGCTTTTCTGTCCTTACATTCAGCCATGATTCCTTCAGTTGCAATAAAATCCCACAGATTTTAAGCCTTTTCTGATAATGTTATGTTACGTGTTTTTTCTCCTGATGTTTTACAAAAGAGTCTAAATAAGGCCTTTCACCCACATACTGAATGTGTTGGTAGTTCAGGGAAAGAAGGTTTCCTCACAGGTTTCCATGAAACTGGGTAGGCAATTCTAAGTTGGATTTTTAAAATAAATATAATTTTGTTTCAAAGAAAGCAATCAGGAACTCATTTCTACAGGAGAGAAAGCCTAATATTCCAGAAATAAATTTATAAACTGGGATGTATGAAGCACAACCTCCGGACCCAGAGCAAAGGACACTCTCAGAGCTCAGGCCCTGCATGGCCCTTGGGAGGAATTGAGGGCCGGGACCCCAATTCAGAACCTTAATTTTGGTCATGGATTTATAAACAACCTCTGTGAGGCCTGTGCTTGTTTCCATGACAGTGCCCCGTCCAGCATGGCCAGCCACAGCCATTCTTTGCCCTCTATCACAGGAACTGAGACTATGGGGTCCCATTTTCAGATCTTCGCTGAAGCAAAGCCATGGGACAAGGCTGGGACTGTGCCATTCCCAGCCCCATGGCAGGGAATGGGACCGAGGGCTGTGCAAGGGAACTTTGGCACCACCATTGACCCCCACTCACACCGTGGGGCCACCAGGCTCCACTGAGGGCAGGAGGGGAAGGGCACGAAAATAATAAACTTTGGCTTTATGGCCTGGCTCATGTGAAAATAAGAGATTGAAAAAATAAATAATAAAAAAACCCTACCACCAAACCTTAAATGAAAACTAGATCAAGATGCATTTAAAATAGTCAATCCTGCTAGAATTATACATCTTCAAACATTCTAAATAGGTCAGTTAGACTTTTCTAGTTAGTAAGAACCTTACATTCATTTATTTTATACCAGATTTAACGCTAACACACACCAGATCTATCACTGACTGCAAACCATGGGTTTTTTTTCCATTACATCCAAAAGTTTTTATAATAGAGTCCACTTTTAGCACTACAGGGCTTCAGTCACAAGGAGGTTCTGAAACAAAGTGTTTTAATTAAAGCCCTTTTAAACCCAAATTTTTTAGTTCATCCATGCTAGGATATGCTTTGTAGTAGGGCAGCCATCAGACTGCTGTGGGAGAAAGGAGTATATGTATGTTTCACATACATTAATGTTGGGGGTTAGAGGGCTGGGAGTGGTTTCTCTGGAGTACTTTTGTTTGCCACATCCGAGCACTAAGACAGCCAGGGATGTTGTATGGGGAGTTTAGCACAATGGTAGAAATTCTGACTCTCTGGTGACATGACCCCAGATGGATCTGATTACCGGGATCTGATTACTCTGAAAAGAACCACAAAACAATGACAGCTAAGAGCTGAACATTTTGGAGGTTATTTTTAAATGTTTGTTAACTCAGATGCCACGGTAACATTAAAAAATTGAAACATATGTGCTAGCACTCTCAGAGTCAAGCAGCTCCAGGAGCCCTCAGCAAACAAAACCTACCTACAGCTTCAATCCTACTGCCTCTACTGCCCAGTTGCCAGGTTGGGTAGCCCAGCTTACTACAGGTGAGACTCAGGTCCCAGATTCATCATCTTAGCTTAAAAGTCATGTTATTCACTGTACCACTTTGCTTCAAAGAGATGCAGCTATTTGTCTGGCAGTTTGTAAGAAACTTACCGTTGGCTGTAGCAGATCCTGGTTCTGATTCTGTAAGTTTACATACCCAAAAAGACTGGAAATATTAGTGAGATCAAGAATTCAGAACAGGAGCAGAGAAAAAATATCTAAATAGCTAAAAATTCCAAGTTAATTTATGACCGAACATGATCAAATACTGAGACCAGGTAATGGTGGAAGCAACTGAGACATGAAATCTCTCAATTTCAATACTTCCTCTGGAAATGTCCCATAAAGCTGGAGGAGACTGGAGCTCAGTCTGACAGAACTTGCATGTCTTTAAAGCCAACCTAAATAGCAAATTAAACCCTGTGTACAAGGGTATTCTGATGAGGTGGCCAGCTATCTTAAAGTTTGAATTTTAATTGTCATTTATTAGAATAGAATTCTGCACTTAGAGAGACAAGCCTCAGTTGCAGGCAACCCAGGGAAAAAAAACTTTGCTAAAATACATTTTTTTCCTTCACATCTGTTGTTGCAATCTTCAACTCATATTGCAGTCATTTAATATAAGCGAGATTGTTCTATTTCTATGCAAAGTAAACATAAATACAGCTGAACTGCTCAAAACTTCAGGTCTCAAACAATACTAGTAACTCAGGAGTGTAAAGCAAGCCTGGAAGCATGATACTGATGGAGTTGTTTAATAAACATTTCTGTGCAATGTCAAAACAGCATTGTTTATTCTCTATTCTGCTTCAAGTTTTGTGCTATTTAATTTATTTCTGTAAGGGTCAAGTTCTGACATGAGGCATTAATTGAGAAACTTAGTTTCCATTAAAAGCAAAAACCATTGTAATATTCATGACTGAGACAAAAAAGTAAACATCAAATACAAAGAAAATCTAGAGGTAAATCTGGCAAGAATAAAAAGCCCTGTTTTTTCTTAACCTGCCATTGTTTACACATTGTTTACTTGTGTGGGGGTTGTTGGAGTAGCTAATACTGTAATTTGTGCTTGGCAATTTTATTGCAGATCCTTTCCATCAGAACTAATATGAATACAGATCAATCTACTGGTCAGTGCAAATGACCTTATTGCAGAAAATTAAGGTTTTGTTATTTTGCACTGCTCTTTACATTATGAGTACAGCATGCTCTAACAGTTACCCAAAGGAAGGTTTATTGAGTAGTTTAAACTGCCAAAAACAACAGCTTACCACTAAACACAAACAAAACAAGACTACACCAATAACATATTGACTAATTTTGACTTGTTGGTCATCAGAATGTTAGCTAATAAACCTTGCTTTTTTTCAGCAAATAGCTTGATACAGTCACATGTATCGAGTAATCTATTTTCTTAAACACTCCAAAAGAGGCATAACCATAATTATATTCATTTTCTAATACCAAAATTCTTGATTATAAACAAGTCAGTAAACAGTAGTAAACAAATAATTCCTAATAAGCACCTATTTAATTTATTCTAAGGCTTTACTTGTAATACTGTAAAATATGATGTTCTCAAGCAATGGTCAGACATATGCAACAAACTGCAATGTCACAGAAATTTTCCCTAGCAGAGACAATTCAACAGGCAAAAACAGAGCAGCCTGGGAATAGCCAGGAGAGAGAGAGGCTATTCATGCAGTTGAAAAACTTTGAGAAAGCCCATGAGCTAAATCATGAGAAATGGATGTAAATGAAAATAATCAGAGCAAGCAATGTTGCCTACAGGTACCATTACAGTGTCTACCATTATGATACATAACTGTTAAAATGGAAATATTAGGCAGTTTTAGAATTTTCTCATATTCCAAGAAATGGAACTGAAGATTTCCTCCATTATCTGTTCCATACTAGGCTTACTGAGTCTTACTTTTTTTTTTCAGACATTGTCTCAGAAACACTTCAGTTATTTGTAAAAATTTGCATTAGTAGGAACTTCTCTTTTTCTCTTGTCAACAACATCCATAACATTTTTTTAAAAAACATCTTGTTATGTATGTGTGTTCCTTGTCGTCAGGAATGTACTCTTCACCATTTCTGTGAGAGATACTACTTAGCTCTTCCCATGCACTTCACAAATGCTCAGTCTCCTGGCACCATGAGAACAGCCCAGGTTGTTGAGGAAATAGGCAGAGAAACCCAAGCAGAAATATTCTCTCTCCTGGGTTTCTATGCTTCTGTTCCTCTCACCCAGGTGATATGGCAAGGAAAGCAGACTGGCAGGTGGGAAAAGAGCCAGGATGAGAGACTGGGAAAAAGCCCAGAAAGAAACAAGAAAGATGCAGGTGGAAGACCAAAAGCACAAAGTAAATTTTGGTTTTTCGTTCCTGTATTCTTTGCTAAGTTTGTAACCTTGCTGTTTTTGTTTAAGTTAAATACATAGTGGTTTTTTATTAAGTAAAATTTTTTACTACATTTCTTATCTCTGTCTATATTTATCTGTGCAATGTTTGACTTAACAGATAAGACAAGTATTTGCATAATCATGTCTTCATCTGCTACTGTGAACAAGTACAAAACTCCACATATGTAGGAATTTGCAGCATTCTCAGTTTTTAAAAAAAAAAATCATATTTGGTGTCCTTGATATAGAACTTTTCAATATAAAGTGACAACATATAAACAATGCTAGTTCAATTATTCCTAGTAGAACTTCTTTCTAGTTGTAACCATCTTCTGTGGTATAGCTGTGATAGCAGATGTGAAATGGCTTCCTATTATTTGGGATAATACATGGGTATATGGTGAATCAAGAATGAAATGGTACTTCTGCACTGAAATCCCTTTTAAATCTTGGCATCAACAACCCATTGGAAATGCACATACACCCCAGGTATCTAACTAACATGACTGATGTTAACATTTATGATGCTGAAGCAGCAGATTTTTAACGTGAGCTATAACTAGAGTCAGTCTACAATATAAACCCATTCTCCTCCTGCTCACAGGAATAGCTTTAAAGTCATCTGTCTTTTGCCACAGCTCCTTTTTTCTCCCAAGACCAGTGAACTCTACAGAGCCACTCTTCACCTTACTCACTGTAACTTCTATTTGCCACATAATATACCTTGATCCTCTCCATGCATTTGGAAAAACACTCAGTGCATCAAAAATAGTGAGTCAATGTAATTAATGTAATTATATAAGTGTCTGACTTTAAGTATGCAACACTTGATACTTAATCCACTCACTCACCACCCCCCCCAAAACCAAAAAGACCAAACACACACACACATACTCTGTTCTTTATCAGGATCAGTTATCATTCACATTATTCATACTTCCCTTTGGCTTTGATATTAGCTTAAATAAAAGGACAATGACACGGCTGTGGAAATGCAGCACCTTCTTGCTGTTACACGGATAACAATCCAGCGAACGCTTTGTATACTCAAATTGTGTTACTGACATCTCTATTTACACTAGCAGCAGAAGCTCCTGCTTTCTCTGAGCCGCATCATCACTGCAGGCACCAGACCATTTCCACTCACTTGGGAATTGATGCTCAGGACTTGCCTGTTGCATATCACCTCCCATTTTCTAAATCACAGGATCTTTTGTAAGCATTTCTGCAGCTTGTATAGCCATTATAATCTAATAAAAAACTGTTCAAATTCATAGATAGTAGCCTGGAAAGACAGTGAAGTACAATTCGGAGAGAAACCTGTAGTTATTTAATCACTTGGGTCCCCAGCTCTGCACAAACACGTTGATTCCAAAGAGAGGGTGTTCTGACTTCAATGAAGTTGGTTTTGACACAGGTAATTACCACTAAAATTTGCCTGATCAGGACCTCCACTACCTCACCAGCAAAGGTCTGCTCAACAGAGCCATTAGAATGCTTGTAGCCATCTTATGCTAAAATTTGTCCTGTGAATACAATATCTGCTGCCTGCTTTGTGCTGCAGTTGTGTTACAATTAGGAACATCAGCTACACATCTCTCAAGTATTAGGTATATTTCACATACACCCTCTGCAGGATGATCACTGGGTAAAATCCTTAGGAGGGGATGTTCGTTCAGATTAATCGTGGCATAAAGCAAGATATGTGAGTGTAAGTGAACGGTGAAGTCGCTGTGCTCATCTCTCATGCCCATCACCCAGAGATGGGAACAGGCAGCCTGGCTGCACAGAGCAGCACCACACCCCTGCAAGGACAGGCTCTGCAGCTTGGTCCTCTCAGTCCTACACACACTGCAGGCAGCTGACCATTCTAGGTCATCTCTCCTAAAAGAAACGTTAATACATTTACAAAGCTGATTAGTTGAACTGACCCATCTTTTGGTCAGCTCTTCAGTTTGGCTTCAGAAATCCCATAATAGGATTTACTCTTCTGCTACAGCTTTCACAGGAGCCCTGTAAATTCAGCCCAGAGGGCCTTTACTAAAGGAAAATAAGGTGGTATATTATTTCACTGCAGTAAACTTTAAATACATGTGCAAAAGCATGAAGACTAACCAGGTTCAGCATTGTTTTGCATGAGGTCGTATCAACATGATTATTGTTCCTATAAAAAGTGCATGTGTTATAGCAAATTCAAATTGTGGTGCAAGCACATGAAAGAGGGAGAGCATCGAAACTGCCTCACCAGCTTCCTGACCCACTGGACAAAACAGACAGCAGTGAGGAAGTTTAACAAAGTGAGCAGATCTGCATTTGGCAGCTCATCTACATGCCGCTTCCTAGCAGAGCAGTGAGCAAAGTGCCTCTGGGAGCACAATTCAGGGCACAGCCTCCCTTCAGCTACACAGAAACTCTGTGTTAAACTCTACACGTGGCTGAAATTTTCTATTTTCTCTTTCAATCATTCTCAAGGTTTTTCCTGAGATGAAACATGCTTAATGGTTGTTAAAATATAACTATCTAGAATGGGAACCTGAAATTTAGAATAGTGTGTTTCTGCATATGTTCTGTGCTGCTCCAAATCTGAACAAATAGTGCATCTTTGAAAAAGGTCATGTCAATGAACCCTGGGACATGCCAGACAAAGTAAAAGGGTGAGAGAGCAGTGGGAAATACTGTGGAAAGTTCTGGTTTTCTCTCAAAAAGTAGGGTTAGACAAAACTCACAGAGAGAAAATAAGGTTGTCTAAAATATAGGAAAATGTTTGTCATTAATGTCCAAGATTTGAAATCTAGAAAAGAAAACAGGTAAATGAAACAGATCTTCAAAACTGTGAATGTCCTAGAGATTGCAAGATTAGATTCCTATTCACCACCTCTTTCAGTGCGAGAAGCAAGTTGGCTCAAATGAGGCCACCAAAAACCAAACTCAAAACAAGAAAAAAGGTTGTTTTCTTCATACAAAACTAGTAAAGTTGTGGATCCCCTTGAATATAACAGGGAAAGTTTATAAGTTTTTTTTATTAAAGAGAAACTAGACAAATTTGTGGAAGAGTTATATGCCAGCAGTTACTCTTTACATAATATTTGAATGTGTTTCAGTATTAAAAATACTTGGGGCTAGGGAAAGGTCTAGAGGATGGGGGACATATGTATATATACACACGTTTGTCCTGTTCTCATTCTCAGTTCTAAATATTTGGTTTTGATTTTTGTTGGAGGCAGGGCCTTTGGATATAGGGTTGTTTTTTTTTAAAATTAAAACTTAAAACCAGTTATTTCCATGCTATTATCTCTCAAGTAACTGTAAGCCACAAAGAACAAGCAATATGTCTGCTTGTGAAGTCCCAGAGATTTTAAAAAGAGCTTAATTAGACAGATCCTAGAGCACATCTAAAGGGATCCTTTTTTGTGATCTTATTTTATTTTTCCCAAAGGAAAAATACTATACTGAGTTTTCTCCTTGAATTCCCACCCTAGTCCCAAGCACAAGGAAGAAGGAGGAAGCATGGCACACAGTCACTGTCAACTTGCAACTGTTCTATAAAGGAGGTAACTTGCCCAACAAAATACGGAGAAAGAAGCTTCAGTGGGCTCTCCCAGACAGTGATTCAGAGTTCTACACCCACTCAAAAATCCTCTGAAGGTGTTTTCATCTCTCCTAGGCAGACTAGAAGACAAGCCAGCAAACATAGACATCCAAGGAAAATGGCTAAATTTAGGCAGATAAATACTTCATGCGCAGATTGGAAATAAAGGCAGAGCCTAAAGGGATAACTATCAGAGAAATTGCCAGTGATTGCTTTTGAACTGCCCAGGAATGATGGTATTTTATCTTGTAATCACATCTAATAAACCAAAAATGCAATTGAGTCACTCAGTAGGCAATTGGATTTGATTTTTCATTTCCCTTTGATGCTTATAATTTCATTTTATTTTAGAAGCAGAGAGGGCTGGGCTGTGACAGTGATAACAGATAATCTAGTAGCACATATTTTTTCCTAGAACATCATGAAAGTAGCAAGTCGTGATAACCTCTAGCAGCAACAAGGACTAAAGATGAGACTTCCACATAGAGTCTTTTGCAGCATTACTGACATCATTACACTGCTGCTCTGTAGAAATCAGTTGGCATTTTTCAGCATAATAGAGCAACCTTCCTTCAGCAAAATGCTGGTGTTAGCTGAACTACTCTGGAAAGCCTGGAGGGGCTCATTTACACAGAGGTTAATGGCCTAAATTCTGCACTTCTAGTCCTAAAACCCAAGTCTCCATGCAGACATTCTCCCAGTTTTCGAATCATTCAGCAGCCTTTGCCTTGTGTTCTTCTGATCAAATATAAATTGCACGGCTTAGCTTTTTTCCACAGCTGTACAAACTACTTTTACTAATGGTTACCTATCTTTCACAAGCATAACAGCATTTGTATCACAACCCAGCAAATCCTCCAGACAATTCCACTCAACTCCATTTCTAAAAGTCCTTGAATTTATGTAGGTTTATAATTATCCAAGTATACTCTTAGTTGTTTTCAGATCAGTCCTCTTATTACGATTTTTTTTCAGTCTCTCTCAATTAGGCTTAGTTTAAGTGTTTCCAGCTGAAACAGCCCAAGATAAATATTCTTGTGACTACCATGACAATTGACAGTTCAAAGCACAGCATAAATGTAGCAGAATTTATCTGTTTGGGAACCAAAAAGTGAGACAGTATTTTGAACCTGATAGATAAATGAATCTGAGCCTATTTGTCTCCTGCTGGTTTAACTCAGTGAGTGCTCTGTGCTTGTGACCTGTGGTACAGGGGCACCTGACACTGCAACAATGCTGAGGCACAGGAATAGACTAGCTACAATGCTTTTGGAAATGTCTAGAGAGGGAATTTTTAAGAATATGTTGGACTTAGTGCTTCAGACAGTTGCTTAAGTATAGTTGACATTAGTCTCAGAAAAATGGATAATCTTTCATGGGTTTTCCCAGACCTATTTTGTAGAATTTCATGGCATACCAGCATTAAAACCATGGTACAAATTTATAAAACAGCAGCAGTTCAAATATCTTGGGATATTTGGCTGAAGTTCCTTCCAGCCTGACTTATCCCAATTCCTGGGTAGCTGTATAGATTGCTGTGGATCCACTCTTCTCCTCAGTGCCCCATTGTGATTTTAGAGGTCAAAGCATCAAATAGGGAAATTTATAAGAGGAGGCTGGTGACATACATGCCTTCATATAACCATGGTTTTTGTACTGCACATTTCTTACTCTTAATTTTGGTGTGTGTACACATGTGCAACCTGTTTGTGCTCTCCCTTCTATTTCTCTCAGCTGTCCTCTTTTCCTCTGGAAAGCATCATATTCTGAAGATTTTGGTGGACCCATCTACATATTTAGAATTTGTCCAAAGTGTTTTACCATTCTGAAAGATCTTCACATTCAGACTGAATTGTATTTACAGATGAATGTTCACAAAAATGGAAAAAAAAAACCTTGTTCAAATTTAACTTGCAGTAGAAGTAACAAAGTGGCTGCTACAGCAATAAACTTTTATGTAATTAACTTTGTGAGGCAGTGAACACTTTTCCTTATATATAATGGATTAGAAGTATGTACTACATTAAGTCACCCCTAAGATCTCAACGTAGAAATAAAGAAATAAGCCCCAAGACATTATCACCTTAGAAAAAAATTCAATGTTCTTGAGTTCAATCTTCAGTGTAACTAGTTTCATTACCAGCTAGTATAAATGAGCTTTTGATCCATGGTGCAATTTACATGTATTTATAACTTGTTACAAACCCACACAATAATTTCATTTCTTTCTCTAGAATTTGCTTCTTAGCAAGTGTTTTCTGTTTTGTCATGGCTCCATAAGAACAAGAATATTTGAAGATTCTGGTGACAGATAAAAACTAGCCATGTCCAAAACACCATTAAAGCTGAAAAGCCAGTCTATTTTTTTTTCCTTAAAGTTAAGGACTACATAACTGATATTCCAAAGTTGTATTTTTTTTCCTCATTATTATTTTTATTATTATTTCTAGTCTCTTACTCCTTAGGTTAAGAAAAATTTTTAGATGCTGAGAACTGAGTTGAGAGATGAAAACCATGCAAAACCTCATGTTTCATACAAAACAGAATTCTATCAAGTTTAAGAGGTTCATGACCTGACCTTGTTCATACAAGCCAAGGAGGAGGAGCTCCCTCTAAATCTCATGGCATCAGTGGTCTTTGTATTCCAATAACAAAACTACTAAGTCCACACAATACAAAAACTTAACCTTAGTCTTATGTTGATTATGTTTTCCTGCAAATCAATCAGAAATTAAGAATGAGTTTGCCTTTAGATTTCTTAAATAAAAATTGAGATAAACCAAAATAAATTAAAAGCAAACAAAAAATTCTCCCCTCACCTAAATAAGATGATTTAAAACATAAATATGACAATTCCTGATAGAACATTAAGTCATTGGCTTACATCTAGAATATAAAATAGGACTTTTATTTTCCCCTGTTGTCATTCAGATAAAAAAAAAGCAAAACCCAAGCAAACATGCTGAAAGCAATCTCACTCTTTAATGTCATATCAAAGGTGAAGATAAGCCTTTTTCTGCACAAATATTTAGTAAGAGCCCCTCAACACAAGGGTTTTGAAATTTGAAAGGGTGTAGGCAACACACATGACATTTTTATGTTCCACTGAGAAACAAGATCAATAAACCAAGGTGAAATATTAATTCCAAGAAGGATAAGGTCCTTGCATAAATGTTGGATTTGAAGACAGCTATACAAGATGTCATAGATAGTATGTATATTAGTTTACACTCAAATATTTATATTTCATCCAGAATCTTGTGCACATACTAATGTGTGACATTCAGTGTAAGTATTACATATTAATGTGCAATCCTAATGGTGCTTGAAGGAAGAGGAATGACACCCATTACCCTACTTGTCCACTCTCTCCTCACCTAGCACGTGTTTAAATTCAGCCTATGAAATATGAATAGCATAGCTGTCCCAAACACTTCATAAAGCAGTCCCATATATCCAAGCAGGTAGCCTTCACTTATAAGACTTAAACTGTGCTAGGAAAATGCAAGAGTTCTGCCATCATTGCTGTAGGGAGCAAGACTGGATTTTAAAGTAGATTTAACAGCAGAAAAAATAATCCTAATAAGTGCAGGACCTGGTTTCATTATACAGTGTTCAGCTTTATATAAGAGTAGGGGAATGGTTGCAGGGATTTTGGCTTGGAAGACTAACCATGAAGAAATTTGAGCATGCACCATGGATCAGAGAGTGATTGCATACTCCAAATATTTTATTTTATGCATACATAAAGCTCAACCAAAAAATTATACCAACTCAGTATGGCATAAAACAAGAAAGTAAGGCATTCAGAGAAGCAAGTCACAAAACGATTACCATCAGCTTTGCCTTCCCCTAAGGTTTAAGAACCTGTAATTGAGAGCTGTGGGAAACCCCCATCGAAGTAGGTCTAATTTTATCAGGCTTTACTTAAATTACTGAACTACAAACTCAGTTTGACAAAGCTGCTTTAGTATGGCTCTACTGTTATTCCATTTTAACTTTTATTACCAAAACCAAAATTGAAATGCAAGGCTTGCTTACATTCAGGAAATTATATAAATATACTTCTGTTGCTAGAATGGACTGTCCTTAATGAGGTCTGTACAAGCAGTATAATATTTTGCTGATTAAATAGATGCTTAAGAAAATTAAAAAGGAAAAAAAAGAGCCCTAATTCAGAAACTTGAAGCCCAAATACCAGTTTGAGCCTACTGTCACTTGGGCTCCACTGCTGCTTGCTAGAGGTCTGAGCTGCTTGGTGGGTGCTCAGGTTGTCTGAACTGCATCCAGGAATATGCTGAGCTGTTGACATGGCAGATGTCAGAGTTGCATGAGTGGAATCTCTGGTGTGTCTGGCAGGAAATGTAAAGCTTAAAATTGAGTATGACTTTTAGGAATCTGAAAGCAGGTGGTACACTGCAACTTGAACAGGAACAGAAGAAATTGCCACTGACTTCAGTGAGAAGAGAGGATATGCAACCTGAGAGATCAGGGATCAATAGAGGTGTCCAGCCTGAGTTCAGACCACTACTCACACTGCATTTCTAAAAATCCTGTGCAGGCTTCCTGCGTTTCCCTCTCCAACCAGTGAATTGAAATTTGGGCTCCTATAAAGGCACAGTGAAATAGGCCATTCATTTGTGAAGTACAAACAATTTGGCAAGGCAAAAAGGTCCAAAAGTCAACTAGAAGGTCAGTCCTACTGTATATGCCAGCTCTTTCCAGGAGCTGTGAATAGCACTGAAGATTATAAGAAAGGAACAGGCCCTGTATCAGTGCACTGCCCCTGCTCAGCCACCCCCAGCAACAGATGCCTTTAGAAAGACTGCAGATGCCTCAGACACCTGAGGTGTTAGAGCAAAATTTTCCACAATACCATCACAATTTAAATCTCAAAAATCATGCACAATAATTAACATCAAGAGCTATTCAAGGAAATTGTACTTTGGCCAAAATATCCCCAGCAGATGACACGGTCACTAAGCACAAAAAGCCCAAAATCAGTGTTGGCTTATCTATATACATGCACTCAAACCTGAACTGTGGCATTTAGGAGGATGGATTAAAGTGCAATGAGAAGGCAATGAGAAAGGAGACTGTTTTTTCTCTTTGCTGAGACCATCTCAAGGGAAGAAAATGTAGACTGCATTTGTTACATTGGTAATATATGTCTCCTTAAACAAAACCATCAAAAATTCCCAAACTCCTCTTTCCTGGGGAAATGCAGCATGGAAAAGGATTTGCTGGCATGAGTGTAACAGAACACAAAGAATTAATTCAAAATTTGGAAGAAGTTACATTTCTCATGCATGCTCTGTGCTCTTCTGATACAGAGCACATACACATAGAGAACTCATGGTGCTGGAGATTCAGTCAAAAGAAAGAACAGGTACAATTTATGAAGAAAAATGTTAATCCTGCAGAGGACCAAAATAAGGTCTGCTGTGTCTATGAAAGGCTTGCAAAGAATATAACATTTTCCAGATTCCAAACGAGTTGGCAATTCCAGTCCTGAAAGTTATAATTAAAGACCAGCTTCACTTTCCAAAAAGTAGTGGAGCTGGCACAGTATTTTTCTTGCTTTTAGGTGGTCAGGAGAGGAAATATGACAGAATGGTAAAGAAAAATCCATGAAGAAAGATGAAGCAGTTCTTAAGTTTACTGAATTATCAATTACTGACAGTGTGACTCCTAAAAATCCCACTGGTGCAGTATGACATTTAGTATGGATACTGTGGATAACACTGACTGGTTTTGAAAAATATTGCCAGTTGAAAATGTAATGCAGGAAATGTAGGAAGTGTCATTAGGCATGTCAGTAAAAGCCAAAGGTACAAGTGATCAATGCTCAGTGCAAAATGTGAATGGGGGAGAATTCTGTGGGTCTGCATGGATCTTCACTCAACTCTTCTGAGACATTGAAACTGAACAAATTGGGATTTGCAGTGGTTTTTAAATTTTAAGTTGTCCTAATTTTCAAATTAATAAGGCAGTAACTTGTTACAAACTTCAGTAAGTAGCAACATTGCAATATTCTACATTCAAACCAACCAAAGACTAGCAAAACCTCTGCCCTGTTTTAAGAGACTTAAAATGAGATGTCCATGACAGATATTTTTAAAAATTCATCATACTACAATTTCTGGTCTTGACTTCTGTTAATTCTGCAAAATACTTTTCATTTCAAGAACGAATATCTAGTAATTATTATTTTAAAAAATCTTTTAAGCAATCTAAACTCTAATCCTTCCTGTTCCAAAATAAAATTAATAACTAGCCATTACTTATCTACTTGTAAGTAAATATGAATTGAAAGGTTAGTAACAGACAACATGAAATCTAAGCCATGTAAGAAATCCCTACAATAAAATCTTTTCATTTTCTCACATCCCTTTTCATATTATGTACTTTCATTGTCAGAATACCAACATGCATAAAGAAAATCCTTAATAATGATTTTCACATTATCTGTAGATCCTTAAACAGAAGCAGTCTCCATTTGTTTAGACTGACATGTTATCCTTAGACACATCTTTATTGTCACTGAATTACTGTGGCCTGATTAAAGTTTAATGACATGGCCACTCTGGTGATGGCTCTCTAGAGAATACCATGAGTTGACAGATCTATTTGTTTCAAAGAGAGCAGAAGTGCTAAAAGTACATAAAAGCAGTAGCTGTACAGTTTCAGATTAGCACTGCCTTCTCTAAAGACACAGAGTGCAGCACGTACAGCCTGGGTCTGTGATGTTACTCACACATTGCTCAGCAGGCTGCCCCACAGAGCCTTAAAAAAAGCCCAAACAATTACTTAAAAATTAATAGACCTCTATTCAGAATTTCTGAGGACAGCTTCCAAGAGATTTGTGTTTCAGAACTCCATTTCTTCTTTGTCACACAAGCTATTCCTATTGCACTACAGAAATCTCCAAAGTGCAATAAAACACCACAGCATTTGGAAGGGTTTTCTCCAGTTGTGTGCCTTATCTGTTCACACAAGAGCAAATTTGTCTCTCCAAAGCTATGACAGATCCTCTTCTACAACAACAGAAAACACTAACCAGGATCTGCCAATGCAAAATCACCAATTTCTAACATTTGCATCAGGGAGGGTATTAGCATTAACAATGGTATTAGCATTACTGTATTCTTAAAACACTAGAAAAGAAATTGGATTCTTGAATATAAATAGGAATTAGTCATCTTAATCGTTTATAAATATGAGTTAAAACTCAGAAATTAATTTTCCATTGGAGGTCATTGATGTTAAACATAATGTTAATTTTCCAATATGTATTCATTCTATACTAACAATAAAAAATTATTCTGAACAACAACTAAAAAATATTAGCTCTTGAAAACAAAGATTCATATATATTTTCTCATCTCTAAGCAACACTAATTTTGTAAATTCTGTAATAGTTTCATCATGGTTAAGATTAATAATGTCATAGCACTTTAGAAATGCAGCAGTGCAGAATCTAATCCAATGTATTTAAGTAGCTTTAGAGAAACTTCCAAGGTCCAATAATTACTTTACATGGTCTACCAATAATCAGCTAGTATAAGTCAGTGAAAAAATTGGACACAATATCTTCAGCAATGACAAAAACCTCACATATAAGTAAATGGACAAATTCTGCTATTTTTAACATTATCGCTTCTTTTCAAAAACAAAAATAAGGCTAAATATTGGGCTAGATAAGGCTGTGATGTTTCCAAGTGAAATTTCCTGATGCAGGCAGCAGAAATGCAACCCTTCCAGTGAGATCCAGCATTCCCTGCGTGTGCTGTGCACAGAGTCCAGGCACACTCTGTATCTAACATTGCCATGCATCATACACATTCTGCATGGAATGATGAACTGCACAGTGCACTTTCAGTCACCTAAACATTTCCACACCCTGGGTGGTTTCCCAGCATGGGCACTGCAGGAAGAACTGAGGGGTTCCAGCAGTCAGGAGCTGTGGAGAGGCTCACTACCACAGTTCTTGTTGGCCTGGCAAGTCCAATAAACAGAGATATTGGACAAATGATGAATCCACACAGGCAGAATTAACAGTCTGGGGAGAATCCAAGGCAAAAATCAATGCACACACATCTAAAACTGAGCCCTGACAGCGGTCAAAGTAAACCAATCACCCATTTGACTGGTTTCACTTTCACCTGATCTATTCAGGTACCTTTCACACTTCTCTGGCAAAGGACTCAGACAGAGGAAGTTGTGCACAGCTTCCTCCAAGTAAGCAGGTGGCTGTTAACTCAGTTACACCCCTACTGGGTAAAGCTTATCAAACCAGTGTGATCCTTGAATATATGATAGCCTGCTAATTAGAACAGTAAGAAAATTAAAGACCAGGGTCTAATATTCTTCACTAGGCTCAGAGCCATAAAAGCAATCTGAATAAAAGCATCATAAAAGCAAGGTGATGCTTCTGTCACCCCAGACAGCCTCAGATGGCAAACCCCATGTTCCAGTGCTGAAGTTACTCTAGTGTATGAAAGACTTTGAGAATCAATGAGGTACAAAAATACCAAAAAGGAAACAAAAATTACCAGAGAAAATACAGCCTTTACTGCACTCCATACTCCCAAGACAATTATGCTTTTTATTTAAAGGCTATTTCTACTTAAATATTGTATCTTTGAGCCTACAGTTTTAGATCTATGAAGCCAAGAAATTAATTTTCAATTAAATTTCTTTTTTCAAGACTTAAATTGAGTACTACACAAAATATTCAAACATACTCAAACAACCTGTAAATATTAGAGCTCTGCAGAGCAGCTTTCTGTATAAAACCATATAACTTGCAGATAAAATTTTACTACACCACAAAATATGAACTACAGTTTACAGCAGAAAAATCCACATTTATTCCCATCTCCTGATTTTCACACCAGCATATCATAACCAAAATAGTGTAAGAAATACATTTGTATAATTTAATAGTTTAGTAGCAGAGATACTTTTGCCAGAATTAAAATTTAGAAGCATTACTCACCTGGACCAATTTTTAACATAATACCTACACAGTAAGAGCCCAATTCTTCTTTCACATTAGTTTACTGTACAACCAAACTCTTCATTTATAGCAGCATGAGAAGATAATCTCATGGGAGACCTCTTTGAAGTGTGATCTGTTATTCTGCTGATATAGTTGGGGTTTGTTTGCTTTGGATTTGTTTGTGTTTTTCTTCAAACAAAATTAATTTCAAATTTTTTCATATTTCATACAGAAGCTGGTACTGGCAAGAATCTAAAGAAGCCAACATGTCTAAACTGTAATATCAGTGTAACTACTACATTCATAAAGTGCAGCTAAACTCATTCCTTACTGATGGCTTCCCAGCCACTCCCAAGAGTATCCTGTGATCCCACAGTAATTTTCAGTTACTGACTGTCCATAAAGCTCCAGTTGTTATCTAAACTAAATTTCTTAAGACTCTGAGAACCTTAAAGTACTCTGGTCTGCCAGGACAGCAGACTTTCATAATGCTTTAAATGCAACCACAAATAAAATATATGAAAATATAAAATTAGACCGAGAAAACCCTTAACCATTACCAAACTAGGACACATTAAATGTTTGCTCACTCTGGGTATGCTTAACCATGCCAGAAATATTCGGTGTTTTGTCCTCCACAAATTCCCAACATACACCATGAACAAAATGTCTCTCCAACTATTACAATTTGTCTCTAAAGGCCCTCCAAAATAGCTGAGGGGAGTGGGAATCATACGTTTCAAAATTTTTCATTAAAAGGAAAGTGTTTTTACTTTACTCATTCCTCTTCCAATCATGAGCAATTCATCCAGTTCAAGTGAAGTTGCATTGCATATCCACGTGAAACACTCACTTATTTCTCAAATATACCATTCCCTAGATGAATCTTCTATTACCTTTTTTAATGAGGCATCTCTATGACTCCAGCTAATTATGCTTTTAGGAATTAGAAGTCAGACACATAGCAGAAGTACATGTAGCTTGTTTCAATTTTATTACTGTTTCTATATCAAAATGTAAATAACCCAAACACTGAAGTGGAAATTCACTAGCAGAAGTCAAAGAGCATAGAGTGAAAAGCAAAGATTTATGGAATGAAATGCCTGCCTTCACATGCAGTTATAGGATCTTAATTTTAACTTTTTCCCCCATAAATCAGAAAATTATTTCAGGATGTCATCAAGCTCTAAAGGCTCCCATCTTCTCCCCAAATCTAAATAAGCTCTTTCTGTTCATAATTATAAATGAAATTGCCTTTGCCTGCTTGAAACCTTCCCAAAGTGTGCCTTATTGCTAGCTATCTGTCTAATCCCTAGGTTCCCCTACAAACAAAACTTCATTCAGTAGTGTTTCAGCCCTTACAAATTTAGGCTCTGAGGGAAAGCTGGGTCTCATGGATATCTCAAAAATTTATCCTGTAACTTTAACAAGCTTACTGAGAAAATACTCTGAACTATGATGAAAGGGCTGTGCAGAGGGGCTTTCATGCCTGTGTACCTGTTACAGTGGAAATACACATTTCAGCTTAACAACTGGTATTTATGATTCAAGAAATACCATTAGCTACTATGGTGATGAAAATTGATTTCACGATAATTTTGAAACTTTTAACTCCATAGGATTTTGTACGTGACTGTAGGCATCTGTTTACAGTCTCCCCTCCTGCAGCTATTCAAAAAACTGTACATGGTAATTTAGCAGACTAAAGTATGAAAAACATGAAAGGTCAGATTTCCACACTTATTTAAGTCCTCCTGATTTGTAAAAAGGTTGCTAGCTTTTTGTTATTCTCTTGTAAGTTCAGAGATGTTTAAAATGAGATTGAAGGATTGAAGATTTTGATTTTTTTTTTTACTGGTAGTAACTGTCCTTTTTTCATACACCTGCATTTTATTGTCAGCATAGCCTGTCATTTATTCAAATGTATTGCATGAGCAATTTCTCACATTGCATCTCATGAATATATAATCCACACAAAAAACTAGCACAAAGCAATTGGTATACTCTTAGATGAAAAATCTACCTAAAAAGTAAAGCTTTTTTTTCTTCACATTTTAATTGTACGTTCATACCACCTATGCAATTTTTATGCTTCAGTAGCAATCTTACAAGGCACAGAACACTACAGCTACAGACAGCCCTATCAAATCAAACATTCTGCATTATCAGTTACATTGGTATTTGAATTTTCTTTTTCAGGCTCTTTTTTGACCTCTTTCATATCTTCTTGTTTTCTACCTGCTTACTGACATGAAGGAAAAATGGATAGTTGTTATTGATAGCTACCATGAGACCTGCTCAGCAAGCCTTTTGACTTGACCTCTTTTTCTAGGGACATACAAAATATACTACCTATTTAAAATCTAACTGCTCATAGCACTTGAAAATTTCACCCAGGAGAACAGTCAAAAATATGAAGCTTAAGGGAAACACTACATTGGAGGATGGCAGCTAGAATTTAGATAAAATTTTCAAAAATAGTTTAGCAATGAAAAATATCAGTGATTTTTAGGAAGACTCGGAATTTCAGATTCCACTTCCATTAATTATTCAGAATAATCTAAAAATTCTACATGTGTTCAGAAAACAGAGCTGATCCTTATCACCACAGCCTTTTAAGTAAGCAGCAGCATTCTGAACAACCTCTGGAGTGGCAGGAAGGGGCAGGAGCAAGCACACAGCAATTGTACAATGTATTGTCACAGCTCATGGGTTTGGATGCTCAGAGAATGGGGGAAGCCAAAAGCATTTTTTCATCTTTATCAAAAAACCCAGGGCAGCATAGACGAACTCAAAGAGTGTGTTTGGGAATGTGCCACCTTCTGTCTACTCTACATGCATCATCACCTTCAGATGACTAAAAGATTTCAGTTAATGCTAAACATGATGGCTCATTGCCTACCAGCTGGTAATTACTATCAGCTTCTAGCCCAGTTCTGAATAAAATGAGTGCATTACTTTTGACCTAAGAGGAACTGTATGGCTCAGTTTGAGCTTATTGCAAATGCCAGCTCCTTTCTCTGTGGAATAATACAGTTGAGATCAGCTGGAACACTCAGTTATAGGAGCTCTCTAGTTTATTGGAATGAGAGTAACAACAAACTATTCAGAATTTCAAAAGTTTGATCAACTTATTATTCTTGATTTATCTTTCAGAATTTAAATGCAATCTCCTAGCCCTTTCTCTCCCCTCATTTTATCCAGGGATGCAGGTAGGCTGAAAATAGAGTGAAGGTTTGGGAGCTAGAGAGAGACAGCAGACAGACAGAGCAGGTTTAATATTTAAACTTGCCTTTTGATTCAAAATAAAAAAAAAAAAAACAAAAAACAGGTTATCTTAGAAAAATTCTCTTTGTAGTTGCAGATATGTACATAGATGAAAAATAAATCATCTCATACCCATGCCCTGTGGCAATGAGCTGCATTTATTAAACGGGGAGCTGTGTCACCAGTCTGGAGTGAAGCATCAAACAACTGTTCATTCTCTTTTGACTACATTCAACAACTATCTTGGCCAGACCATCCTTCTCTAAAGCCGCTGGCCACTGCCAGTAAGAATCTTGTCAGTCAGATCTGTTCTGATATAAATCAAAGTAAATCATGCCACTTACTCGTTGCAACACATTATGATACCTCTTCAATTCTGGTTTGTTGACTGAGGGTGCTTAGTCACAGCCCGAGTACTCATCCCAAAGGTAGCAGGACTTTGATTGACAGAACAAAACTTTGTAACTAAAAAACACCAAACCTAAATCAACTAGAGCAGCAAACAAGACAAACAAGGTACTGGACAAAAAACTTTGTCTGAAACATATTAACATACAAAAGGTAACAACCTAATCTTCGATGCAAACAATTTAACAAATGCAATTGCACAAGCAAAATACACCTGGTATTTTGGGTAGAAAGACATGTCCCTCTACAGTGTCAGGGCTCACCAATCTATTGGGCAACAACACAAAGAGAATTATGCAGCCTCATAAATAACCTAATTGCACAAGGTCATTGCTTGTGCACAATAATCAAACACAGGGTAACTGTAACACCCATTCTTGTAAGCAAACATCTAGTAGAAAAATACAAACCACATTAGATGGTTTATACTAAAAATGCTTTTCAGTAGCTACAGGACAACCATGCCAAGTCCCTTTAAGAGTCATTGGAAATGAGATATATATAGTTTAGTTGTAAAGGACTAACTAAATATCCATAAAAACAATAATCTTTGCACATACACCAACTGCACAATAAATGTGGGTGAGGAGGCTAAATAGAGCTTCATCCTAAAATACTTGTTGATTAACACTAGTGTCCAAAGGCCCCTATTAGGATTGGGTGCTGCTTGTCCTAACTGCATCAAATCTTTTTACTATGAAAGAGAGATTGTCCCTGTATTTGGGATTTGACAATATTGTATTCATTCTGGAAATATTATGCCTATGGCCAGAAAATGACAAAATTTGGACAGGTTTTTGATTCTGCTTTTGCAACATGCTAAGCTTTCCACCTCTGTACTTTTAATTAGGACGGTTTTGTACAAAGCAGTTAAAGGACAAGCAAAGAGAAGTGGAAAGAAAAATTCTGTTTCCTCCAGTCCCCTACAACATTGCTCTATTCCTGAAAATATCACCCACTTACAGGGTCAGTACAGAGCTGAGACAAACCAAGTCATGCATAAGCACAGTTTTTGGGGAGAGTTTTTCACTGCAAGTGAACAGAACTTCAAATTTACTGAAGCACAGAATCATACAAAGCACAGGATCTTCTGGGTTAAAAGAAATCTCTTGAGAGCACTTAGTCCAACCCCACTGCTCAGCAGGGTCAGCTGCAGCAGGTTGTTCATGACCACATCCAGATGGAGTTTGGAATATCTCAAAGAATGGCTGAAGTCTAATCAAAGCCCTAGTGTAAGTTTGGCTCTCTGATTTTCTGGAATAACTGACATATTTTCTTAGGAGACAGTCACCTCAGTTTGTTCTATTGTTTCCGTTTCTGTCAGTTCAAACTAACAGCTGTGCAGCAGTATCCTCTGCTTCTTTTCCCAACAAAAAGGCTGACTAATTATTTTAAGCAGCTCTTTGGGGTGTTATAAAAGTTTAAATCAGCAAAATCTTAACAACTGGAATAGTCTGTATCCTTAAAACATAAGAATATTGTACTCTCTGGCCATAATCTTCTGTCATCCAGTATGGGAACAGTGTCCTAGGCTGACACATGGAAGACAGCTAACTAAAATGCCACAGTATTCTCTTCCTGTTGCCAATTCATATCTAAAAGCTGAGAGAAAAATATACTCCTGGTGACAGCTTTGAAACAAGTCAATGTGTGACAGTAATCAGTTCTCTTCTGTCAAGTTGGATTCCAGGAAAAAGAAAAGGTTTTTATAGGCTATGTGCCAACATTGTCAAGGAATAAGAACAAAAGCACAAAGTAGTACTTGGCTGAATCCCTCAGAAATAAAGACTATGGATTTTCAGTGAAGAGGGTTGCTGGCTACCTGAGAAAAGGATAATTCTGGTAGCTTGTGAAGAAGTCAAGTTGTAATGGCTGGCTCAAAGAAGGGCTCTGAAAGAGTGAGAAGAAGCAATAGAAGAGGATATGTCTTTGCAACAGGTTTGTGGAGGTTTTGTAGGATGACAGAAACAGAAAATAAAGAGTTACTAATGCAAAAACAAAAAAGATAAGAAATCAAATTATGTGGGGAGAATCGAGGGCTTCACACCATCTACAGGGATATGATAAAAAAAAATCAGACAAAGCAGCACATTGGAAATGTCAGTGCTATCTGCTAGAGTGAGGGACTGATGAATGGCAGTGTCTATGATGGAAAAACAAGGGTTCAGAGCCTTACCACATCAGGGAACAAAAATCAAACATAAAGGTGAGACTGAGCAACATATAGTCCCACTCCTAATGAGGGAAAAATCTCTCCTATCTTTTTTCTGTCTCAGAGCTCTACCTTTTGTCAAATCTCAAGAGCAAAAAATCTGAAATTAGAGAGTAGAAAACCTGTTATGAACTCCTGGAGTGACAACACTACTGAGAGAAAGCGGTCATTTCCTTTCTCAGTCCCTAACTGAAGGTCTGTCTGTCTGTCCTTCTCCTTCACAACAGAAACAAAACATTTTAACAATACTGAAGAATCTGTTCTGCAAACCCAGGCATACGGATATGAAAACCGTATCTATAAAGCAAATAAGCATAGACTGGCTTTAATCAATAGCCTAAATGCAGCCTAAGAGACACCTAGGTACTAGCACAGAAATCAGGGGCCAAGAGACCTCTGGAGACCATCTAGTCCAACCTCCCTGCCAGGCTCTTGTGTCTATTTCCTCAGCCTCTCCATTTTACATGTAAAACAAAGCTTCCCTTTGCTTTGATTCACCTTTAACTTTAGTGATTGTGAGGTAGCTGTTAGCCTTTCTGTCTCTTATGTGACTTCACGTGTTGGCAGAAGGTGTAAGCCACATCCTTAGCACAAAATCTTGAGAAATTTAAAAATTAAGATGAACCTTTTTCCTCTTGGTTATGTGGAAGTCACCAAGAACAAACCCTTCAGGTTTCAGGTAGCCTTTCTTAACAACAAAAAGTGTTGATTCAGTAGTTAAATGATACTGTGCCTCTGGCCAAGGTTGGTTAAGAAATTTCTGCACTGTAAATTGGAACAGAGAACAAAACCTGATTTAATATATAAAATAATTCTCTCCACGTGCCCCAGGCTCTTCCAAAACTCACTGAACTTCACAACTTCATAATGATGTGCCAGCTAAAGGGAATAGCAAGGTGTAGAAAAGGCAAAGGAATGATGTATTTAGAGAAACACTGAATCTTTATTGCAGAAAAAAAAAAAAAAAAGGTTGTCCAAACATGGATTTACTGCCCTTGCCCCCCAGTCTTCCTCTTCGTCTTCGAATTCACTCAAAAAAATCCCTGAACAGAGCACTGACTAAAGAGCAAGGCTCACCACATATGAGTCAAGCTCTCAGCAGCATTTGTAGATTTGTATAAAATGTTCTTGCCATGGTTTTACTGCTGAATTCCTGTTGAGAAGTGCTTACTACATAACTAACAGAAGCATAATACTCATCAACTAACTGGACAGGGCAGATCTTGGGCTTTGACCTTGAGACTAAACTTACTGAAAACAAATCTCAGCAGAAGGGGAATTGCCAGAAACTACAAGGCAGTATCAGTTACCTCCAGCCCTCCAAATTTCACACCTGAGGCAAAAGGACTCCTGCCAAACCCAGGTGGCTCAGGGTTCAAAACAATGTTTGCACCGTGCATTCAATACTTGTGATTCAAGTGCTTTTAATCTCTCATAACTAGAGACCAGTTCTAACCATTTGCTCTGCACTGATTCTCTGACACGGTTATAAAACAAGACAGAGACGAGCCTCAATGCACTCGGTATTTTCCTGAAAAGGCAAACAAACCAGGAAAAGTTTGCTAGTTTGCTGAAAGAAACCAAATAAGATAGCCTGAATGAGCTCAAAACAAGACGTAAGTTGTAGTTAACTCTAGAGGCTCCTTCTCTTAAATGCTCGAGTGTCACATCTGAGACAGAAAGAAACCTCCGTCATTTAAATCACATGGTGTACGGGGCTGGGGCTCCAAGAACATCATGACATTCGTAACGAGGACTCAGCAGGGATCGCCCGTTTCTCTCCGGAGTCAACGAGCACCTCGCTGTCACGTCCCTATTCCCACACTGCAGCCAGAGCACAACGCCATCAACTTCTGCCGCCGTCCTGAACTCCCGCGGCCGCTCCCTCCATCGCTCCGGCACACAGCTCCCGAGGGCTGCCGCCTCCCGCATGTCCCGGCCGGGCACCGGCTGCCAGCCAGCGCTCCGCAGGTGCGAGGAGCGCCGGGCACGGCGCTGCCCGCGGGGGGACGGCGCTCGCCGGGGGCTCCCCGAGCCCGAGGAGCCGCCTC